>JAVQJF010072496.1:0-24609 GCA_036023855.1 Gadopsis marmoratus
CCCCCCCACCCCCCCCCCCCCCCCCCCCCCCCCGCCCCCCCCGCGGCGCCCCCGAGCCGTGGAACAGGTTAATTCAGGCTGTCCCTCAGTTTAGTAGAGAATGATTAATTTTCTGGCCAGATGCAGTGATTGACTTTCTGTGATGATAAATGAGGACCACACGCAGACAGGTTTTTGTTTAATATATTAGGTACGCAGGCAGCAGTGGTGCTGGCTTAGTCTCTATGACGCATCAACCCAGGCAGAGTGATGCATGTATGACCAACAAATATACACTAGGTGGAACCATACTGCTGTAAATAAGTAATCTACCAGTTTCACAATTTCAGCTTTGCTCAACAGAACACATAATACAAAATTACTGTATTTATGGATTGCAATGATTATGTTACAAGATTCATTTATTATCATGTATTTAGCTGGACAAACACCTAACCATAATCTTTTCTTAAAGAAATTACAGTGGAATATATCGTATAATTGTCAGTCTGTTTCATCCATTAAGCTTTGACATACAAAATAAAAGTATTACTAGTTACACCATTATGCAATGATATAAACACCCATTACATGAGGCATATAGTATGATGGCAAGTGAATGAATTAATGCACCTGAAGTTACCAAAGGGGCCACTTAATCTGTATAAAACCATTGTAGGAATTATCAAATAGCAGACAAACTGCTAAAAGATAGACATCTCAACCATGCAGGGAATTAGTGGTTTAATTTAAAAACAGTTAATCACATAAAATGTGTCATACATTAACTTCTCAGTCACAAACATGATGCCAGAGTAAAGGAAGAGCAGTTGTGGTCAGGTTTACATTTCCCTTCAATACATTTAAATGTGCCTAAGAAAGCAAGGTATTTTAGCAGCTGAAAAGGCTGAGCATGATGCATCACTCCTGCAGCAGTGAAGGTCAACAACTCAAAAATTACATGTCTGAGCATACAACTCATAAGACAGATTTTTTTTAATACAAATGGATACTGAAGGTATAATCTCATGAATGCATTAGTGACTTAAATGCTGAGTGATTCGAGACGTTCACCCTTAATCTGAGTATTTAAAAAGAGGCAAATCTTGTGTTAATGAAAAGGTAGCATGTACCTTGTTTTTTCCTGTCTTCAAAAGGAGATATTAATTTGGCACAGGAACAGATTGTGAGCAGCATGTAGTCGTACATGCTGAGATACAGTATGTGTCCGAGACGAACCAAACCCAAGTTGCAGGGAACTGAAATAGTTCATACTGATGCTCCTGCGTGACCTGACGATACCTTGAAAGGACAATGTCTGAGTTCTGCAGGAATTATTTTTTTTTTTGTATAAACATCACACATTGCCTGCTCAGCATTAGTGTAGGAGACTCTTCTGGGCTCTTCTACGTCATCTGGCCCTGGAGCGCTTGACAACAATTGTACCAGCTACCATATCATACACAGTCCTGTTGTGCTGGAAGAACAGAAGTGTGATGAAGGCCGGGAAAAAGAAGGCAATTGAAAAGTTCTTGTTCAAGGCTCGGACTGTTGATCTGTAAACGGAGACAGAGACCGTGTTTAGAATACAAACAGGAGAGACGGACGTTTGTTATGAAACTGCTGACAGATAACCTTCAAAATTAACTACTTACGCAGAGAGAGAGACATTAGTTGCTGGCACTACAAGCACCCTGTTGGGCTGAACCAGAACTGATGAGTCACATGTAACAACTCTGAGTCCAATTAGAAACTTCCCTGGAGTGGCTCCTCCTGCTCCCCAAATGCACACAATCTGAAGGGAGGATGGTACAGGAGCTGTCACTTGGCTGGCTTTTCCAATATTTACAGAGACACAGCTGACAGCTAAGGTTGAGACCACCGTTTTGTCTCACCGTACCTGTATAAGAATCTGGGTAACAGAGGATGCGTGCTCACCTCATAAAAACACACTAATATCCGGTACACAAGCGCAACAAGCATCATTTTCTGTAGCTCCTCCATCGATGTGTCCTCATCTATTTCCTCCACTATGAAATGCATGGCAAACTTGGAAACATCCCTTAAAGGCAGAGTAAAATATGTCATTGATATTAATTTAAAAGAAAAATGAAAAAAATGTCTGTTTATTCAATTAGAATTTGGTTGTGTTTTCTAAAAAAAGGGATGGGAAAACACCATTTCAACACTAATAAATACAGAAATGCAATAGACCCACTTGATTCCACTCAAGTGCATAATACTGATGATTATGGTCGCTTTGACGAAAAACAATATGAAGAAATCCACCATCTCTGCCAGGAATCTTTGGAGAGGTGACGGAATGCTATACTCCCGACCTGGTGAGAAATAGAGAAACATTTTACATGGTCAAACATTCTAACGCTACACTTATGGGACTGTTGAGCATGTCATCCCAAAACCATTAGCAGAGTTGCTGCTGTGAAAGCCCCACGCACACGCACACGCACACATAGTCAGGAGGCTAACCATGGCAATAATGTGTAAAGGAAAACGGACCCTGGATCTGCCACTAGTGATCCAATCATATCTCTACTGACATATCTCGTGAGAGACAGCCACTGTTGCCCCTCGCGACGTGACGCCTTGCTCCTGCGTCTCACGCGCTTGTGGCCAGGCCGCCATTTGACGCGTTAAAAGCCCAAACTGTGTTTACCGTAACCCGTTTGCTTACGTGCTAAAGTGGATAATGTGTCCTAACGCCGTCGGCGACCCGCTGCGAGTCAACTGGTTGTTAACCCTGTTGAGTGCAGCGAGCCGCGGCGGCACAGGCCTCCAGGCGGCCCTCGCTGCGACTCGCGTGTGTTGAAATACAGCTGGTTAAGCTGACATTTTGACAACCAGGAGACGACGCCGACAACGAGAAGTCAGCAGCTCGTACCTGCCCTCTGCGCGTTGCCGTTCTCCTGCGGCGGCGGCGGCGGCTGGGCGGACACTGCAGCGCCGCCGGCCGCCGAACCTGCCCGGCTGCCCGGGGAGTTGACGGCGTGTGGATAAGGCGACAACGGAAGTCCAAACGGACTGTTGTACCAGTTCTGGGAGTTGATATCGAGAGGCGTCGTCGGCGTCCCGCTGGGTGACTGTAAATAATAAGGGCAGGGTATGGCGGACGCTGCCAGCCAGCTCTGCCAGTTCACACATCCAGTGTAATACTGCCACATCCACGCCTGCAGCTTCTCGCAGTATTCCGTAGTGGCGCCGCCGACATTGTTCAGTTTGCCTATTCTTTGGGTAACCTCGTCAACGAGTGGCTCAACTTTGTGAGCAAACGGTTTATTATTTTCCTCATCGACTTCCATATTTGTGTTTTCTTTGTCAGCCATGTTGGATGGTGACGTCGCGTGTCACGCACGACGTCATTCCGGATGATTTCATCTGGAAAGCGAAGACAAGGCAACTATAGAGTGAACATTAAGATCGAGTAAATGTTGTAGAGATGTATATTGAATTAAAAATTGATAAAATAATTATTTTCTAAAGACAAACTGTTCATGTTCCATTTCACGAGAAAATGTGACTCCCCCTCCCTTATTAGGATACAGTGGTGCTGTCCAGTGTCTGCTATTTCAAGATTCAGCCGCAAGAGGGTAGCATTTCTGCCAGAAGCTGCAGCGAGGGGACATTTGGGGTCTTCCAAGTTCACATTAATTCAAATGAGCAAGTAATGCAGCAAAACGTTTCATAGTGTTACTTTTGGTTTTGAACTTGGATTTGTTTGGAAGAGGCCACATCCAGCTGTGATTATGACATTAGTACATAAGTGACTTGTTTTGAAAAACAAATGTAATCGTTTAATGTGAACATTTGCTGGTTGTATCGTCACATTGCTGGCTGCTAGTCAGACTTAAGCAGTGTTTTTTCCTGGTAACCTGATGCAATTTGTTATTTTGATTTAAAGATTAAATGCTTTATTTAATTGATTACAATATGGCCACTGGGTCCTTTTGACAAAGCAGCTAGTCAAACCAGAACAATGTCAGAATTCACCAGCTCATGGTGCGATTGTTTAATCGGTAAAGCCATTTCAAAAGGCTCTCTGTTTCTTACAGCCTGCACCCACACACTACCCCAAGTAAGCTTAATCCTTAAATTAAGCACCAAATCTAAAAATGAGTTTGGGAGACGTGAAGGTCCTCAGCAGACCAGTTGTGTATTTGTACATAACTCAGACCAATTTAATTTAAAAAGACAAACCGTTTAAGACACACACAACGTGCGCATGAGCATGGTTTTATCTGGCACTCGACAAGGAATCAGCGTCTCATTAGCCAGTACTCCCGTTGCCTGAGCACCACCTGGGGTCTCAGTCACTGAAGCCTGGAAATCTGAGAATTTGGGCCTCAACCTACTGAGCCAAAGAATCCTAATTAAAGCAAATGTGCACTTGCTTGGACTCTACATCTGTGCCAAGAAGACAAGAGTCCTGGCACAATGGGGTCACTGCACTAACCCCCCCCCCCCCAAGCAGGGATTTAGCCTTCCCACCCCATCACCCACACCTTTTCATGAGAGGGCTGCTACATGTTGCTTGTCCTTTATTTGAACAAAAGGCTTCTGTAAACCCTTAGGCCTAATAGCATAAAGATTGTAAGCATGACTTGCTGCAAGATGTTTAGAATTGGCAACTGGCCATGGTATCCTAAAGTTATGTTAAGCCTATTGTAATGAGTTCAAAATGAGCCACCGTTCTTATTTTCCTGAGACCATAGCGTTCACATGACACATTTAGCATTAAAAGCCAAAAACATGCCAATTTAGTTTAGGAAAGTTGGATTTCAGCTGAACCAGCAAGCAAATACAAACCTTTAACAATCCTCCCAATGAAGACCAAGGGCTCCAATGAAAAAGTTACAAAAGCTGTGGTGACGGCACTTACAACCCCCACACAGAATGTGCACCAACAAAGAACACTTTGTTTTTGTATAGTCGTGTACAACTACAGACTGAAGTTACAGTTCAGACTTTATTGGCATGTTTGGCAATAGCTCAGTACATTTGGTGTCTCGTTAATGGAAGAGAGGATCCAGAGTCAAGAACTTTTGATGTTTGACAGAAAGGATTCATGCCCCTCGCTCATAGGTCCTTGTTGCAACAACGTCATCCATTGTGCATTTCTGTTGAGACAAGGGTCAAGTGTTAGAAATCTTACATTTCATTGTTGTCCGAGGATAAGCTTTGCATTAATGAAACGCCATGTTAGAAATGCATCCTCCACAAACTACATAGTCTGAACAGCACAGACCTAATGAGCCTAGTTACTCACAGCGGTTAGCTTTCCATCCTGAATCTCTCGTTCGAGTGTTGTTTTCTTCCCATCCCACGCCTGCTGTTGCACAAGTTTGCCATTCTCAAGAGTGATGATGGTCTGAAAAAATATAAATAAAATCAGGAACATCAAGACCACGTCTATGTTCACGATGACGTAAATAAGATGACCCACCTTGGTATTTCGGCCGTCTGCAGTAGTTTCGTCGACCTCTTCGTTCAGTTTGAACCTGATCTCTGCAGTCTTGAACGTGCTCTCAGACTTCAATGAAATAATCCCAGCATCATCCACGCTGATCACTAGGTTCGGCTTCGCCATGTTGCCCATTTGCCGAGTGGCGAAGCCCACACCTTCAACACAAGGAGGCTTAGTTTCTAAACGCTGCTGTGTGATGATGCGTCGGATGCTGCAGGTGAAGATGACCTGCTTGAATTAGATCACCCCCCCGCGCAGTTTACACTAATCTAATTTAAATTAGACATGCTCTTACCGACTGCCTTCATGTATTCATCAAAGTTGTCGCTGGCAACCAGAGTCCAGGTTCCAACAAACTGCTCGACCATGATGGCGCCCCGTCTGCTGCGCGAGCACAAGATATTTCAGGGTCTTCCGTTGCAACGGCGACGCGCGAGGAGACCGAAGCTCGGCGTAAATTACATATTTGAAGCCTGGTCGTGCACGTGCGTGATGCAGGGCTACCAATCAAGACCGAGGCGATGCCGTCGCCCTGGAAACGAGCGGCTTAGGGGGCGTGTCTGAAAATCAGACATTGATGGTGCGTTTGACCGGAGTGACGTGGGGGCATCGGCCCGGCGGCTCTGCTGACTTCAGCAATCTTTTGGGAGGCGGAGGACGTGCTGCAGCAAGTCGATCGTTTTGGTGTGGGGTTGCATGCCGCCCCTGCACAGGGAAAGATGCTGCCAAATTCCACATGTCTTCCTTAAATGAACAACAGAACGTCAGACATCTTTGCAGCCAGATATATGGTGCTTTAAATTATATAAATTTTAAAAAATGCAAAACCAACATTTAACGATAGTATAATTAATTAATTAAATTACACGCTGAAATGAAAATCAACATTTTACGATTTGCATGCACACACTTGTTTGTGGTTAGCCTATTTTAGGGAAATAAATATTAGTTATATTCTATCAAAAAGCCAATTATATGACGGAAGGATTTAGAAAATGTAGCTATTTGTATGTGAAATACACCCACTCATATCACACATCACCTCGTGCCACCAAACAGCGTCACTCCTTCTCGGGAGTGTCTGAGGGAATGGTAATACCCGTGATTTGGCCAGTAGGTGGCGCCTGTGAAAAGCAAATAAAACAGTTAAACAGTTCTTAGAGGTTCTGTTCATAACTGAGCGTGTATATACGTGTATTATTTATGTTTTTCACCTTTATCAGAGCACGTGCAACGCTTTTGAATTGAATTGGATGTCTTGACATTTAAAAATAATTGCAAAAGGAAAGGTGTGCAATGATTTTTTTGACTGGCAGTGTAGGCCAACCAAAACCATATTACAGCACTGTAGCAGAAAACAATCGAGTATCAGTGGATTTGTGTCCAAATGTCAGACTGTCCTGTACTGCCTCCCAGTTGTTTCAGTAATACATTACAGTGGGCCTCATATTTGCCCTTTCCAACCTAAATCTACACAAAATACTAAAGCAAAGTGAGTTAAAGTTGTATCTCAGAGGAAACTAAATCAAAATCGATCAAGTTCATCTTCTCACTCTGTTCATTGAGTAGCTATCTCAAAATAATTCAAGGCTTTTGCATAATAAGACAGTTCAGTATGTCCTGAACAAGGGGTCAGCAAGTATAGACTCCACTACTGTACTATAGATGAAATTTAATTTATTGGTGTATTTATTTACTTCATCCAAATCCTCTCTATGAAAGCCAGTGCAATGCAAAATGCAGATAGGGATGTAGTTTTGTTCATCAAACAATAAGATGAAGAGAAACAGCCTAATAAATCCCTTTTTTCTTTTGGTTTGGGGATCAAACAAAACAAACAGGGACCCTGAGGTCTTTTTATTGTCAATCATAAGGATACAACACACACACAAATTGCATCCCACGTTGAAATTTGTCCTCTGCATTTGACCCATCCATCGTTCGTCCAAGGGCAGCAATCAGCCTTCAATGGCATCCAAGTCCAAGTGCCCATGCACTGTCTTGGCTTTTAGGGAGGAAACCCCTAGTGAGCATGGGGAGAACATGCAAACTCCACACAGAAAGGCCTGGTCCCCCAGGAGAATCAAACCCAGGACCTTCTTGCTCTGATTCAACAGTGCAAAGCACTGAGCCACCATGCCACAAGTGGAGAAGAGTCCACCAACAGAAATGATTCGAGCTGCTCAGAGCAAATCAGAGCAATGTGGATTCATGTGGATTGAGTTGTTACATCCTCATCTGACTTCCTCGCACCATGCTATACTTTCACATCAGTCTTAAAAGTCTTTCAGACATTATTTAGGAGCAAAGTGGTTCTTTATGAAATCACTTGGAACTGATGTGTCACTGCCTGCAAGCTATGAAATGGTTGTTTAAGCGTGAAAGCATACAAAAAAGGTAGCGAGGTTTGATGGGTGAAATGGTGCAAATATCTGCAACAAGAAACAAGATGTTACTGCTTTTGCAAACTGTGCATTCCCTGTCTTGCTGCAGCAGATTAATGATGTTCGTACACAGAACACAAACCTCGTGTAAGCGCGCAGATCTGTTCTGACATTAAAAAACTGGAATAAAAAAGAGATTATGCCATTTAGCACCTTGTAAGGACATTGTTAGGATGAAAATTGTTCAAACAGAATAGCTAAGCTCTTTCGGTTATTTAATAACTAAGCAAATAATGAACCTGCTGACAGTGAATATGGGTGAAGTGAAATGTCCCCTGAGAGCCCATTTTGATCCTCTCCCCTCTGCAATGAAATCACATTGTGCTTGTCACCATGGCACCAGGTTCTGCATGCCGTCATGGTGTTTCTAGCTATTGTAGAGAGATGCTCATTTCTAATAATAGTTATTAAACTGTCTGAGGGTGTGGGTATGACTCACATGACAGCCATCTTGAGGGGGATTCAACCTTTTGTCACAGCTCATTCTGTGCTTGAAGTGTTCTGCAAAATTAGCCATCAATATGAAACCAGAGAAACTGGAATCGATGTATGCCATATAGAAAGACCTTAATTAGGCTGTCACACGGCTGCAATATTTGATTTCATGGACCAAATACATTAATAATTCATCACCTCAATGACAGCCGTCGATGATGTGATAGTCAAAGAGGTCGGGCGATGATATATCACGGAATACTGTTTACCAATCCAATAAGCCGATTACTTGTTGTTCTGTCACCCGGGGTTTTTCTGCGTACCATCCAGGTGCCATCCATCAGGCGCAGAGCCCATCTAATGAACATGAACTCTCGCTGGCAGCCACAGAGAAGTCCTTTCCTCCTGGTTTTCATCAACACTTCAGCCCCCATTGATGGGAGAACAGTGACCACGGATAAAAGCTGTATATACTGTACAAACACAGCTCTGAGCGGCAGCACACTGACTCATTCTTCAGTGTGTGTGAGAACGGAGGGGGACCCCTTTCAGCTTCTTTGTGTTGGTGTCTGTCAACAGTGTAGTTGGAGGCAGAGCCCATTGTGGCGGCCAGTGTTTCGTATTGACACAGGGCCTCACTCAGCTTGTTCCCAGGGTCCAACCTGAGGAGTCATGAATAATGGAGAGAGGATCCTCGGGGCCAAGGGGGAGTTCGCAAGTCTGACTGGGCTCGTTATAAACCTAAGCTACAGCTTTATATGTGCCGGCAGGTAAAACTGCGGTCACAGCTATTGTCATGTTGACGACGGACGTTGGACTTTGCTGCGACTCTCTGCAGCCGATGATCTGACACTGTGAGGAGGCAGTGTGGCACTGTGAGGCAGTGCTTCATAAAGTACAATTAATTGAAAGAGTGCAAAACTTTTAAATCACACCTATTTCAAGATCATGTAAGTGTTTTTCACTTCCCCGCCTTGTCTGAGTTCAGTTTATTGTATTCCCTCCTTCAAAGCTTAAAATGTCTTTTCTATTCTGGGTAAGCCTTTGCCCGAGGTAGAGGATAAAATTCCTCCATGTGGCGATTCCGTCCACATGTCCATAATCTGTTACCTTTTTGAACCAAACCCCACAGAATATTCAGTCATTTTTAGGACACCTCCTGCTAGCTTCTCCAGGAACCCCAAAATGTGTTTCAGTTGATGCATGAAACATTGTTCTTTCATCAAAAAGCTTTTCATTCCATCTCATACAGTGCATCACATTTTAAAAATGAAAATGTTCCTTCAGACTGACAACAAAAAAGCCATGCACTGAACACAGAGCAATCCCAGAGTAAACAAATTCCTTTTAAAAGCCTGTTGCACTTTATGAAAAACAACAAGCTCAAGATGTCAAGTTAAACAGAACGATAGGAAGTTATGTTCGTATTTGATGAGTAAGAGGGACCAGCCAGATTTGGGTGTGCATCACGGGCATCGCTTCAGGTCTAGTTCCCAGCAGGTCCCAACCATCTGCTAAGAGGCTCACATGACCCGAGATACGTGCCCTCTCCTCTTTGCCTTTTTACACGGCTGCTGGATGAGGGGGAACCAGAGGCCAGGGTGGGCGCCAATCGTTCCGCTTAGCCTGGATGAAGAGTGTGTGTGTGTGTGTGTGTGTGTGTGTGTGGCGGAGGTCACAGAGGTGCCTCTTGCTTGTGTGCATTGAGCTTTTTCATGCTTCTTGCTTTGATCTTCTCTCTCCTCCCTTCATCCCACACGCTCCCTGTGTCTCACGCTTCTAGGCTTTTGGTTTACAGCACACTGACGGTGGGGCTGGAGAGGGATGGTGGGGTGACTGCCTTTCACAGAGAAACTGCTTGTTCTGTCAATACATGGAGAGAGCTGAACATGGGGCACAGGGCGTAGAGGGTGGTGGGCAGAAGGTTCACCAGGAGCTAAAGTGACGCATGCTATACAGTTCTCTGCTCCTCTTTTATGCTCTCTTAGATCCTCCAACAGTGGGCTGGAATTCCTCTGTGAAAAATATCTGCACACAGTGCTTAGAGGGTGGCCTCCTGAGCCCTTACCACATGGGAAAGTGTACCTTATGGCCTCTCATGGCTCTCTGCATCGCACATGGAATGATTATTTTCTATGGGTCAATATAACGGCTTCCTTTCTTCTGAAACATTATATAGGCTGTGCTATAATGTGACAAGAAGTGACAGTCATGGAAGAGCATGACAGTCGTCATGTGAATATGTGTCTGAAAACAACCTTTTATCCCTGTCCTGTGTCCCCTCAGAGCCTAATAATCCTGTCACAACCCCTCACACACACACACACACACACACACACACACACACACACACACACACACACACAGTTCCACCATACCCACACCTGCTGATCCGAGGCTGGGAGACACAAAAGCGGAGGCACAGAGCAGAACCCCTAATTGAAGATTAATTGGCGGGGGGCACTTACCTTTATTTAGACATGTGGTAAGTGTTAGGCTGTGACAATCAACTCATCCAGCTCAGCAGATGACTGCACCTAATATTTCATGACAAACTTTGAGAGAGGGGGGTTTTCAGGCGCTGTTCTTCCAGGCTGCTTTGCAGCCCACTAACCAACACATTCATCCATTTCAAGATGACAGAAATCATTAATGTCTTTGATATCTCCCTGCTAAGTTGTGCTCTCTAACCTTTCCTGTCAATTCAGATCTTACTTAACCCACATGGACATCTGACTGTGGTGTGGACTAGATAGTGTGTGTAACAAGTGTAATGTGCCATGTTCATTTTTCCAACAAAGGCTGCTAAGACTTTTAAGGCCAGTGGTGCATGATTTTTGTACAATTAAACATATGTTGCCACAAAAAGACAGCCAGGTGAACAGAGAACATACTTTCATTGTTGTCAGCATTTCAAAGATTTTAATGAAAACTACCCAAAGCTGACATTAAAGGTGACATTCTACATAATAAATGGAAAGAAAAGGGTGAAAGAACTGAAAATTGCACAAAGCGTGTGGATGATAGAGTAAAAATAATGCAAAGGGACAGATATAAGTAACGATGGAATTAACAGTAGGACTTGGTGGGATTTTCTGGTGCATGTTTGTGTGAGCGAGGGAAAGAAAGAGTAAAGGGGCTGTGCTAACAGGCTTTCTGCAGATCACTGGCAGTTTGACTGCAGTGGAGAGTAATGGGGCTGGCAGGGCGGAATCAATTACTGGCCACAACAGATTTTCCCACAGGTCGGAGCTTGGGAAAGCAGTACTTTACTGCAGCGCAGACAGCTGGCACAGAGCATCCACTGGGAAAGGAGCCGGCTCACAACAAAAAGGCCAACATTTTTTCTATTTGATAAACTTGTGACACACCATAGATTGACTCTTTTCTGTTTCTCTGTTCTGTCTAAAAATATCAGTTGTTATTGTCACCGACTGCTAATCCGATTGTATACCAAATTGCATCAGGCAAATGTAAAACTGCACACAAGCCTCCCCTAAAAACAACTTGGCCTAGGTACTTGAGGTAACATTACCAAGCATGTCTTGTGCAACACAGCACACATGTACACACACACACAAAGCAGACAGAAGTAATTATCATTTTCTACAGCTTGACTTGACTAATAATTCATATGCCTAGTGCCTGCGAGGTTCCCTTTGCATGATGTAAACTAGGAGATATATTTCAATTAGAGTCACAAATGCCGCCCACCTTACCTCACACACACACACACACACACACACACACACACACACACACATACACAAACTCTCCATTGATATGCAAACAATGTTTTTCCTGTGGCAACACAATGTGTGGCCTTAAAAGTAGCTTGCTCAGTGGTCCTTCTTTCTCTGTGTGGATATCACGTGCGGTCTCCTGTTGCGCTTATTTGGGAACCAGTCTTGTGATCTGCCTTCTCTCCATTGTGGACTTGCATAACTTAACTAGCAATGGGCAGCATACTGGTAAATCTTATGAACAATATAATTGCTATGGGCCATTGTGAAGGAGTGTGCATGTAATGAAATAGATGTTTATTATCTAAGAGTGACTCATCCACAGTTTTTTTTTCCAAGCCAGCACATAAAGTTGTCCATATCGGAGTTCAAAGTATTGTTGGAATCTTTTCTCAATGCTGTTCATGCCCTGTAATTGACTCTAAGCCCTGTAATTGGCAGCCAGTGCTGAGATCCTGGTGTCAGTATTATGAGCTGAGGAGCTGTCCTCAGAGAAAAAGATTTTTTAAAAAAAGCTCCTGCTAAACAAAGAAACAAGGAAATCAACATATCCTCTCTGGCTTTACCTATCCAAAAAGCACAAGGAGAATGGATGCCAACAAAGGCAGGAAAGTAAAGAATGAGAAGGCGGGTGTATTACAGTCAAACAGTGGGAATGGGTCTCAGGCCTGGTCTGGTCCCTGCCCAATATAGCGCCTGGGTGCTGACTGGAACCAGGGGGGACAGGCAGGAAGCTGTGGCCCATAGGATAACATTGTTGTATGGATGTTGTCTGGGAGACATTTCCCTTAGTCGGAGAAGCTATTTAGGACCAGCAAAAGTGGCATTTTCTCTATCTCACGTAGTATGTCATAGCTCATGTATATGCAGCAAAGGTAATACTTTTTACACACACCTAGTCTCTATTTGAATAAATCATGGAACAAGGCATGATCTCACACACACATAAATGTCCACCAAATGCACACCCCCCTCCCTCAACACACACATAAATACAGTCTCCACTGCAGCAGTTGTTGAATGACAGGTATAAGATGTCAGGATGGTGTGCACACAGGATGCAGGCACGGCTGCGAGCGTCGCTGCCGCCAGCAGCCCCAACGGTTGATATAGTAAATCAATCCTGAAGGGAGGTTGGGTAGGACGGAGGTGGTGGTGGTGGGGAGGGGGGAGCAAAGGGACTGAGCCGGCCTCTGTCAGACACACTCAGCCACTCAGCCAGCCAGAGGGAGACTGTCGACGGGTGGGAGAACACTCGTCGGGAAGCGCTCACACGGAGATTGAGTTACCACGGATTTAGATCAGGGCTGTGGGAAACAGCACCTCCTAAACACACTCGCACACTCTCAGTCACACACACATAAACACATGCAGACACACCAGCACACACTCAGGCCACACTCTCGCACACAAATAGTCACCAAGGGAAACCTAAGGGAAGATTGAGGAAGGCAGCTGGGCACACGCCAGTTTCAAACAAATGCTTGCTTATACCTCTTAGCTTCCTGGCACTGGTTTGAGAGTAGTTTCTTGAGATTGGTGCCGAGTTAGGCCCACGGTCCGCAGGCAGACTGGCATATCCAAGTCATTAATGTAAGGATAATTTAGAGCAACATGGCAATCACAGACAAATGAGCTCAACACAAACAGAAAAGGAAATTTTACAGAAGTCACATTCAGATTTGTCAAAAGTCAACTGTGGAGGCTCAGAAAGTGTTGTGATGCTGCGGGTGAAAAGTCAAGGTTTTTGGAGGAAAAGCCCTAATGACGTTTAATGGAGCACAGGAATGTCAGTGCTAATGTGAAGGACCTTGACAGTAAGGTGTGAGGAGAGTGGTTTTCATCGGCTTAATGGAGACCACATGAACCAGTCTGTCCTGTAGAGCTGGTGGCACTGTGGAGCCCTATTACCATAATAGCATCATAAACAATACTGAAGTGATCCCAAATATACTCAAGCTGCCCATCAGCAGAGAGTCATGGAAAGGCCATGTGTGGTTTAATCTGGGGTAGAGGGCAAGGAGAGGGCTTGTACTGACCTGGCCGAGGATGTGTGTACAAATCTGTCCCACAAAAGCACCAAACATTCTGGACCAAAGAGTAATACTGATGCCTGCATGACAAATGCTGTCCAGAAAGAGAGCATGCAGGCCTCTGTAGTTTTTCAACACTGGATTATGCACGTGTTAAGGGCCATAAATCGACCATGTGCGAGCATGGGCGTGTAGAAATGCATGAAATGGGTGAAGGAACAGGCATGGCTTTTAGTGAAAGTGTGTGTGCTGACCGTGAGGGGGGGGGGGGGGGGGGGGTCTATGTATTTGTGTGTCAGGGGTGGTGTGAAGGCTCACCCACACTCATGCATCAACAGAATTTCTGAAGCGTGCACATTGTATCTGTCACCACCGAAACCCCTCTGACATTCTGGGAACAGCGTGTTGGCCTGCAGTTGCTCCCTGGAATCAAGCTCTCATCTGCGCTTGTCTAGCTCCCAACGCACCAAGTTAACAACTGACCTGACGGACAGCGCAGAGGAACAGCTGCTGTTCTACAAGGTACTTGAGGAGGAGGGTTTCATGTATTCTATATGTCTATTTATATGATGGCAGTTTACTTAGATTAAAGTGGCAATACCACACTATAAATACACATCCCTATAAAAGACAAATGAATGACCTGCATTCAATTTTTTACTTGTGTAAAAGTACAGAGACGTGCTTACGGTAATATTATTATAGTATCATTATTATTTATGCAACAAAATGTAAGCAGTGCTTCTGTGGACCTAATTTTAATGCCTTATATACTCTGTTGCGTAGTATAATCTGTAGCAATGCACCTTATTTTATAAAAGGATCATGTGTTTTGTATGTTAAATCTTAATCTACAATGTCAACAGTAACTTTATCTGTCACATAAATGTAATGGAGTAATAATTACAATATTTGCCTCTGAAATATTGAAATATTCCATTAAATGGAAACACTCAAGTAAAGTACAAGAATCTCAAAGTTGTACTGAAGTACAGTACCTGACTATGATGTTGATGTTTGATGTTTTCATTAGCATGCAGACAACAAAACATCGACTTTTCCCCTTGTATTTTTATATAAATATATGTGTTTAAGTAGGCAGAAATATGTGTATCTTGTTCCTCTTTAACGCATACAGCAGCCAGAAGGGATCAGTTACACAGTGGAACATAAACACTGAACGCTCCCGTGTTAACTATAGTTTGCCCTCAGCGTCTTGGTGGGGTCAAACGTTTCACACGTTCTGCAGACCACCACAGCTCCCCATCCAGAGTGGGGCACTTGTGTTTTGCCACTTTTTCCTAAGCAGGCTTGTATGCGTTTCGTAGCTCATAAGCAAAACATCCATCCATGGTCACATGCAGCGTGAGCTTCTGAAAACATTTCGGTGCAGAGCGAGGTTCACTGTTTAAACCCACAGTGGATGTGTGCCAGTCAGCTGACCGGTTTACAGCGACTGGGGGGGGGTTCCTAGGAGAGCCTGGCAACACTGACTGACTGATGTTGGGCCTCCCTGCTGATCAGTGCTGTTGTGGAACCACACAGCTGACAGCAGACAATGAACAACACACTCTGCTGTGTCCCCCCCAACACCACAACACCAAAGGAGAAGAGCTCTCCAGCTATAATGGGGCCTGTTGCTCCCGCACTGGGGTCTCAGCAGGGAAACTGGGGACCTGAGGCCAGGAGTCCACCGGTCAGCCTGAGCTGTCAAGCAAGGGGCCCCAGGCTCAACACTCTCTACCAGACATAAAATAAAAAGGCATGATTTTAAAATAACATAAATGCCATTTAAATCATCGCAGAAATGGGCTTCATCACCTTCGTTAAGGCTGCTCATGTATTTAGTTCTCGTTTCTAAAGCGTACGCCACTCAAATGCCAGCTCGAATTTTAACAGGCTGACGTCCTTTCAGGCCCCGCCCACATCATCCCGGCAGACGCAGAAGCAGCCGTCTGCGCTCACTGCGAGGACTCACTGCTGCTGCTGCTGCTGCTCACTGCTGCTGCTGCTGCTGCTCACTGCTGCTGCTCACTGCAGGCTCGGCAGGCGGAATGAAGCGGAGCCACAATTACAGTTCGTCGGACAGCGACCTCGACGACAATGTTGAGGTGGAGAAGGACAGCGGCGACGAGAATGGGTGCGTTGGCTGTAATAAAAAAAGAAGAAACCATATCAGCTGTCAATGCGCTTTGTTTCGCGTGTTTTTCCAATGAACTCGGAGGAGCTGTACGTTGTTGTTTGACTCGTTGCTGTTTTGCCTTCCAGGCCACTTGAGTCCCACGGCTCGACGTCTCCCTCCACAACGACCCAGGTTCAAGCCAGGAAACGACGCAGAGGGGTAAGTAGAGTCATGATCTCTGCCGTGTCACAGATCCCACTTGTTTCCTGCCACCTGTGACCCAGATCACACGCTTTCTTTCACCCATTTGCAGATAATTGAGAAACGGAGACGTGACCGGATCAATAACAGTCTGTCGGAGTTGAGGAGGCTGGTGCCCAGTGCTTTTGAGAAACAGGTAGATTGGTCACACTTCCGTCCTTCCTTTCCTTATCTGCACGCACACATTTGCCCACACATGTCGTTTTTATTTCTAGATCTACACTTGACAGGAAACGTCAATGTCATTAAATGTGACACTATTCTTTCCTATTTCTATACAGGGATCAGCTAAACTGGAAAAAGCAGAAATTTTGCAAATGACTGTGGACCATTTGAAGATGCTTCATGCGTCTGGTGGCAAAGGTAACAACGGCGCCTTTCTCTGGCTTTGGATAATCTGGATTTGGATAGATAAATCTATGTGGCTGTTCCCTAATTCAGACGGACAAAATATGCTGTAAATCCAGTTTCTAACCTTCTCACTCTGCCTCATTTCCTGCCAGGCTACTTTGAGGCTCATGCTCTTGCTAAGGATTACCGCAGCCTGGGCTTCAGGGAGTGTCTGGCAGAGACCGCTCGCTACCTGAGCATCATTGAGGGTCGGGAGAGTGCAGACCCCCTCCGTATACGTTTGGTGTCCCACCTTAGCAACTACGCCTCTCAGAGGGAGGTGCACATTGGACTGGAACACTTAGCCTGGGGCTCTGCCTATGGGACTGTCCCAGCCCATCTCCCCCATCCCCTCCTCCTACAACACCCGCAGGGCAGGACACCTGCATCAAGAAGCAACAGTAGCCCACCATCATCCTCCTCCTCCTCCTCTTCCTCTACATCTTCCTCCTCCTCCACTGAGGCATCATCCAGACTCGGTGTCATGCCCCCTACAGAGTCCCTCAGGGTGCCTCCCAGCGGCTCGCTGCCCCTCAGTATGCCTCTGCCAACATCCAAGCTTTCGCCACCACTCCTTTCATCCCTCTCCTCGCTGTCGGCCTTCCCCCTCTCCTTCGGTGCTTTCCCTCTGGTCTCCCCGACGGCCCTCAGCACAGTGAACCCCTCCTCCACCCTGTCAAAGCCTTACAGGCCTTGGGGCACAGAGATTGGGGCCTTCTGAAGCTAACAGCTGGACTGAAGGCAACAGCTGAGCTGTGCCCACCACCACAGACTGGGCAGGACAACCGGCCTCATCTGTTTTTATAGCAATAAAAAACAAGGGAACAAAGCAAGCTGTTTTTATTTTATTAAGTACAAAGAATAAGTGGCAGAGGCTGCTGAATGCTGTCGTTTCCTCTCGTTGTCATTATTCTTATGGAGAAAGGAATTCTAAATGATTTTATATTATTCATTGAAACTGATAACTAATTTAGTTGTGCACTGTATCCAGGTTGATATGATGATTTGACATATAGGCACAAATGTAGAGGTAATATTTTGTAGACCGCATACTGAAACTTCTACATTTGCTGAGGATGGATGTCTGTATTTAACATTATATAGAGTTACTTAATTGGGTCTGCATCTTTAGTAGTATCAGAACTCGTAGAAATGAACATGCATATTATAAGTGCCATCATTGGAAATCTAACCACTTGAGAATTGGAAATTTGCATTCTTGTATCTATTTGTAATATTTTTGTACCAATAAATTGAGTTAAAAGTATAAAACATGGATTTAAACCAAACCTTTTGTTCCTGTTGCATGTGCTCCTTTTAACTCTCTAGAATGTCTTGCTTTCATAATGTATAATATTTCTAATAGGTATAGGTACTTTTTCTACAATCATCCTACTTAATCCTATACACAAGCAGATTAACTGTCCTCCAAGCGATTAAAACCATACCTCCCCAAATGACACATAATCTGCAGGTGCAATTTTGTTGCAATCCCAGTTTAGAAGTTAATCATGAGCTAATAAGGGCCCGGTTATTGACTGAAAGGCAATTCCTTTACTGTGTGCCATGTAAGTAACCAAATCCGAGAGCATTGTTGTCCTTATAAATACCCAGGAAATCATTAAGAGCCAGAGGAAATCCTTTACAATGTTGCCCTGACCTCAACATCTTGGGTTGGTCTGAAACGGAGACAATAGTGTGAACAGGATGGGGCCATTGGAGGAAAGCAGTTTAGAAGTAACAATAACACCACACAGACAGCTAGACCAGTAAATCATTGTTCAGCTCCACGGTGTTGTTTCTGGTCCAATCTGAGTGACACAGAGTTTTACGGCTTCACTGTTTTAATGACTCAGTTTTATATCAATCCATGCAGCACCTCCAGCTTCCAGGAGGGGCAGTCGCTGTCTGTGATTTGTTCCCTGAGGGCTTAAGCCACATGCTATTAATGATATATTATGAATTTCGTCTTCCTTTGAGAGCCGAAATATCAGTCAATATAAAGCATTATCTACAAAAGTGTCCTTTGAGTGCTGATGAATGACACAATTCTTTCACTCTCTAGTTGTTTTAATTACAAATCCTCATGAAAATATTGTATCAGTGTTTTTATTTTTATTTTTATTTAATATTATGATTTGGCACGTTGTGAACATTTTCCTAACTTTTGGATTGGTATGTGCTCCAGCTTGGTTTATTTGGTTTAAAAGAAATCTGCCACTGCCACCTGGTGGAGGAACCTTGACTCAAATGTGCCTGATGGATGACCATGGTCTCATTTTATATGTTTATGTTATGTTAGTCGAACCCCTGAGGAGTCTGAGTATTTTGAATTATGTCAGAAATTGACTACAATATCCCAAATGAATGAGCTTAGGCATGAATGAAAAATCAACGGGAGGAAGACTGTGATTCTCGGGATGTGTAGATAACTGGTTATTTTATTTGGCAGTTTACATTTTCCCTTCTCTTTTAGCACAGAAAAGTAGTAGATGGTGCATGCCATGTTCACAGAACCCCAAACCTTTATTAAGCAAAGCTTTCACAGAGAAATATATGAAGGGAGAAACACAAGCAGCAGAGGATGCAGGCGGATATCAGTGGTACTGTATATTAAAAAGAGACTAGTTCAGTGTGCTGAATCTAAAGCATCCTACATCCATTCTCCATCTTATCCCCTAAAGAGAGCAGAGGCTAGTGATGCCTTGTGGTAAGTTGGCATTCACACACACCCACACAGACATACGTTATGTTCACACTATCAATATCAAGGTGGGAGCAACAGCACATTCCACTGTCCAAGACAATATGCATGGTACCAGTATGGTGTCATAACATTCAAGAGATTAATACCCAAATACTGTGTACGTAGCAGAGCTATTGATTTGGCTAAAGATGGCTTCATCGAGAAATAAAGTTGTCAGGGTAAGTGGGAATCTGCAAGTGTATAAACAGCTGCTCCCACTGGGCAAAGACATTCTTAATAACAATAAAGCACCTATCAAGTTCATTATCAAGCTCATTTCAGAAGGAGTGGACACTTTATGAATCTGTGGGTTTGGCGTATTGTTAAGCTCCAAGCGTGCATGTTGAGAATGAGTGGGTGTGTGCATGAGGAAGATACAGATGGGATACGTTGATATGCCGAGGAGTCTGTAGTCTAGGTACACCAACCGTCATTCTTCACAAAGACACGGAAACATCATCATCATGAAACACTGTAAATGTCGGCCAACTAACAACACCGAGGGTTTTCACAAGAAAATGGTGGCAAAGTCAAATTTCAAGAACTGAAACATTAAACAATTGCAAACAAAATGTCTGAAATCGTACAGTGCAGTACAGTACAATCTTTGCACGTACTTCACCTACCATCATAGATAGATAGATAGATAGATAGATAGATAGATAGATAGATAGATAGATAGATAGATAGATAGATTTTAAGAAAAAGTATTTACAAAATAATAGCCATATTCTCACTTTTCACTAAAATGAACAAATCCATTCAACCCTCAAGATGAGTGTTATTGATGTTTGTATCCACTGATAATATTGATATTAATGAGTACTGGTGGTGTGGTGTGTTGTGTTGTGATGTGGTGGTGAGGTCCTCGAACCTCTCGGCCTCCAGGTTTTGGTGTCTGTTCTGAGGAGAGTAATGGTGAGGGCGGGGCGAGGATGGGGGCAGGGCTGGATGGAGGGATGTTGATGGACCACGGGAGTCAGGACCTGTGTGCAGCTCATGCTGTCAGCTCTTCCCTCAGCTCTTTGTTCTTGCGCACCACAGCTGCATGTCTCTCCTGAAAACAGCAGAACAACAGACCGAGAGCAATCACTCAGACAGACTCAGTCCCAGTGGGGAAGTGGACGCTTGGACTCTTGTGCTTTCTTTGCAACAGCCGAGATTTCTGCATTGCTCACCTTCTCCTGTAGACGCTCAATCATGGCTGCCAGATGGGCATCACGGTTCTCCTTGATCTGCTCCATCTTCATCTGGAGCTTCTCCTCGGCCATCTTGCTGAAGTTGCTGTTCTCTTCCATGGCCTTTAGCAACACGTCCCTCTCATGCTCTCGCTTTTCTGCCAAAGCCCTCAGCACCTGGGCCTCCTGATACTAAAAACGCACAGTAAAAAGCAACACACCGGCTGATTAATTTTAAGTGGCTAAAAATCCAAAACACCCTAAAGCTAGATAAAATGGGTGAAACACTCACCTTCCTCCGGTCTTCAGCAGCCTCCAGCTTCTTCTCAATGTCCTCCAAGGAGATGTCCCTCTTGGGGGGTGATGGGAGGTTGTGGGCTACATCTGACACCGGCGACAGAGGCTTGAGAATCACCTCAAAGGCCTGGCCAGAAGCCCGCTTGTTTATAGGCTTCACCTCCATGTCTGTAAATCAGACAATTATGATGAGAAGACCAGCAAAAGCCAATGTCCAATTACACAGTCCAATAAATATTGCTAATGTCTGAATTTACAGGGCAGACAAGATATCCATGGAGGACAATTTGTGTGATCCAAAAGAAAAACCTTGTTTGAGCTGATCCACACCTTCAAACTCATGCACAAGCTTGTTGCGTGCCTCTGGGTAGAAGCAGGAACAGATGAGCGAGAGGACAGACAACTCCTTCATCTTCTCTTTATACGCTGTGGGAACATAAACACACCATAGCATCCTGGTGAGTCTCTCTGCCTTACTCATGAAAACAGCAAAACAGGCAAGTGAATACCCAGCTGAGGTTTCCTCACTACCATGTAACACTGTACAAACATGGTCACAAACTCATAATATGAGATATTTCTAAATGAAGACATTCCACGTACAGAAAAAAACCATTAGCATCAGATGACCGGTGCGTTAATGATCTATTGAAAGTCTGAAATGTGCATAAGTGCCTTGTTGCTTAATAATTAATTGAATGCATGTATTCTGTAAGGGCGATCAAACTGAGATTATTTTAACAGCACAATATAGGATGAGTGACAAGTTATTCCATTTCCCGTTGAACTCTCAGCTGTTTGTCCTGTGTCATGAACACAATGATGAGGACCTCTTTTATTTATCCGTCTCTTCCCTGGTCTATCTGTGTGTACCGATTCATTTTGACTTTAATAATAGTTCTGGGGTAAATTGTGTTTTCACCAGCTCCTTACTGACTATTTTTAATCTCATCTGCAAATCCCGTCACTTTTTCCGTGCCCACTCTCCTTGTATTTGACCAAGTGCCCACCTGGCTGCTCAGAGAGGACTACAGATTGTCAGTGCTGCTGAGCCTTCTGCTGCAAAGGCCAGCGTGTGAAGCGGCCCCTTGCTGCAGGGCTGGCCTGCCTCCCACCCTGCCATGCACCTGTATCCTCCGCTACATCTCTGCCACCACATGTACCATAATGAAGCCAGTCTGCACAGCATACTGTAGATTAGAGGGACCAAATGGGATGCGCATATTAAAGAACCATTAATGTTTTAGATATACAGAGGATCAACAAACCCATGAAAACAAATATGCTAAATGCCTGGCCTACAACAATAACTGTCCATCAGATTAGATGACTAATGCAGGATGCGATCCACTTCTTATCTGTCAATACAAGAATCAGTGTGCGAACTCTGAGACCTAATAGTCTGGAGTTGGAGCCTTTTCATTTGGTCTTATGCCAATCGGGTGTTTTTGCTAAATAAATGGCAGCACGTCTGTCACAGCTGGTGATGATGCATCCTTGGCAAGGAAGAAATAAGGAAAGCAGACAATAAACGAACCGATGGAAAGACGTTCACGTTCGGGAGACATTTTAAGGTACATCAACACGTTTTAAAATAACCAGCAAAAGGCTGTGCATGTTTAATCACAGCAAAGTAATATAACAGGCAGAGTGATGAAGCCCTCTCAGCTTTGCTGTCGGCAGCCCAGCATCTTGGGTGGGGTCCGTCTGCATTATGCTGCATGTCGGGGCCGCTGTAGCCTGAACCGCAGGTGCGGCGTTGTAAATAAAGCTGTCTAGGGCAAATCCATATTCTAGTTATCTGCTGTTACACAGTACACGATCAAAGCAACACATTGACATAAATGAGGAAAATGAACGAGGCATTTTAGAAACCTAATGAAGGACGATCGGCTTGTATAAGCCCATGTTCTTGCTGTCAGTACCAGAGTCTGGTGCCGAGACATCGGGCCCACAGTCAATAGAGAAATGTCAAGGTGGTCTCATTCCCCTCAGTTTCAATCATTCACATGTGAACATTTCTGAGCCATTACAGCAGCACGACCACCAGACAATACCGGGCCGACATGGGCTGAATACAGAAAGGATACATCCATCATCAGTCCACCCGCCCATCGCTGTTAACGTGGCCAGTCTGAACATGCTTACCGGTTGCTGTTTTAGCCATGGCTGATGGATTTCTCCGCAGAGGATGCTGTAGCTCTGTTCGGGTGAACGCTGGTGCTGCTTAAGGCACTGAGTCAGCGAAGAGACCGGAGTGGGATCAGATGGCAGACGGGAGGTTGGGCGCGCTCTGGTGCGCGCGAACAGACCCTCCCCTCGCGCCTCTGACGCGCAGAGCGGAGTTCAGCATCCAGTGGGACCATGCAGCCGTGAAGCTGGCGATTACAGAGCCGACGCACAGGAAAGTTGATGAATGTGTTATCCAGACTCGGATACGTGCGACGTGGGTTTCGCGGGATGCAGATTTATGGAAAACGTGCGCTGTGATTCAATCCAGCAACTCAGCCAGTACTGGTTTAATATAAAAATACACAACTGAAAATCCCGAACACAACAGAACAGATCACGGTACATGTACCAAGGTATGTATACCTCGTCAGGGTGGAATGACCTACAGATAAACCCGCTTTAGGTCATTTTAATAAGGAACGATCATCAATGGACCATCTATGTTTCTACTAAAAATGTGCTAATAAGAATACAGGGTACATTACAGAGTAGCCAATCTACTGGGGACTGTGACGTTTCTTGCCAGCTTCATTGTTATTTTGTATGAGTCAGGAGTGGTCAGGATGCTGGACTTCAGAATAGTGGGCTTCTTCAGAGCTGCACGTACAAACAGCTCCTACTGCAACAAACCTGCTTCTTGCACTCGCGCTGCTCTAATGAGCCAGAACACAAAACAAACAACTTCAAACTGTAGGAGGTTTTATTAGAGATGAGACATCAATTGGAATTTTGTTTCTCTCAAAATCAGTGACATTTTGTTGCAGTTTTTAGGTTCTGAATGAAACTTCTAGAAATATCAGAGAAGCCAATCCCCAAAAACAAGATAACATCAATTCTGTATTAAGAAATACTCCAGAGGATACATATTTGCAACAATCAATAACAAAGCCAAATGTATCGATATCAATGCCTGTTTTTGGGTTTCATGAAACAAGGAACATTGACACTGACAGTTTAGGTGATTTTGTTAGAGATTATTCTGGTCATTAAAAGGTATGACAAATAGTACAGAAAAATTGTTATTGGCTAGTTATAGTTATTAATATGATATATGTGGACTATGTTATTGGATTTCACCATGATTTCAGTGTTTTATAAGTTTCAAAAGAAGATAGCCAAGCATTTCAAATATGCTTGCAAACCAGCGCAAATAACTGGTTGCACTTAGCTAACTACTGCTTTGGCCTTCAGCTGCTTCTTAATGTAGTAGCCAACCAGCACCTGAGGACGTTGTTGGTAATTGTCAAGATCTTCATGAGAGCTGCTT
>JAVQJF010072502.1:0-34998 GCA_036023855.1 Gadopsis marmoratus
CCCCCCCCCCCCCCCGTCTGGACAGCAGCTGTCAAGGTCACGAGGAGATAACATCGCTTCTCGTCGGCGCTTTTCACAATAAAAGCCTTTACATAGACGTAGCAGAATGACTCGTGTTGGTTGTTACGACGCTCTAATCATAATAATGTGTATTCAAGTGGCAGATAATATCAAATAAGCATCCCAAACAGTCCTACGAACCCTCGTACAATTGTCCCGTTAATAAAAACAAAAAAAAATCAACGGCAGAAACCGAGAAATCAAAGGAAGAAACCTAAAGAGGCTCAGCTGTCACGCGACACACAGTCAATATGAATGTGAGTTATATATAATAAAAAAGATCAAACGCAACACTATAATTAAATACACTAAGACACACTTTTAAAAAAAAACGTTGAAAATGTCATCAGGAATGTAAAGCAGAACAGATACCTGTCGTATGGTCAAATCAAATCCAAACCTAATTTTCCTCACGTGATGCCTCACTTTCACCAAACTGAACAATTAGCCCCCTCAAAACCCTCTATGTCCTTTAATCTAACAGTTTCACAGTTAGGTCAGGGTTATCTGCTATCATACATTTCAAGCCTTCCAGCAACAATTTGTCACTTCTGTCGTGCTTTAATTTTGAAGGCGACGTCCTCCAATTTCCTGCATCACGCTGGTTCCATCTGCCTTGACCGCGGACCCTGCTGCTGCCTGTCTAAACGCCTCTGCGCTGTCTGCATGTTCCTGGGGTTTCCTTCGACAACAATTTGTGTGCGTTAAAGAAGAAACTCGCTTTCTCTGGTTGACTCCCGCACTGTGCTGCATATAACTACCGAGCCGCATTGTGGCAGTTTATGTTGTTCTGGCAATAAAGGGCCCCGATGGGAAGCTGCTCGTGTGCATCCTGTCCCGACAGGGAGCGAGGTGAGCATGTGCGTCTGGTCGGGACGTGGCAGCAGGAAATTCGCAATGCGCCAACTTGCTGACAACACAGCGCCATGCTTCCGTCACCATTTGGGATCCCCAAAAGGCCCCGGGGATCAGCAGTGACCCCGGCTGCAGCTGCACGCTCACCTGGATCCAACCGGCCCGCAGAGCGCCTGGATCACCACATTTCAGTTTGCAGGGGAGCTCTGATCCCCCGGACTCTGACAGCTGCGGGCTGAGGTCAGCTCAGGGCCGAGTTACTGCTCACAACACACACACACACACACACACACACGCAGTCCGGGCTCTTCTGGCCTTGTTACTTGTGTGTATGTAATACTGTAGGGAGACACAGACAGGGAGGAGGGGCAGGGAGAGCACAGTGTGTTGCAGCCTCAGCTGCTCATGAGTATTCCGGCTGCACACTACTGCAGCTCTTCCTCAGCAGCAACCCTAGGAAAACTCCTCTCCCTTCCCCCTTCCAACCCCCTCGTCTTCATCCTTTGCTCTTGAGTCAGCAAATCTGCTTACCCAGCTGCAACGGGAAGAGGAGGAGGAGGAGGAGGTTGCCACTCAGAGAGATGGTTAAAAAGAGGGTGAAGGTCGAGGAAGATGAAGGTGCAGGCTCCCTGTTTGCAGCTTAAACACTGCCATACATTTTAGTAGTGCACCCAAACAAATGATCTCATTGGCTGGGCTAATAAGTGGAGCAAAGGAACCACTGAAGAACCAGGTGGTATGACTTTTTTTTTTTTTTTTTGCTGTATAGCTGAGAAACTAAAATCTCATCACTTGCAGCCATCCATATAAACTTAAGCCATTTGTTTCTTTTCAACTGCTAAGAGCACAAGGGACATTTTTCATCAGGTTTGTTACTCTGCACCGACGCCTGCTAGAATTTGATGTAATTGACAAAAGGTTCTGCAGCCGTCTGTGCAGATTTCTTTGGCAGGTGAAGGGCATTATGTTTATCTGCAGATTAAGTCGAAAGGCTGCGTTGTGACGCACTACAGTATGTCAACACATGGAATTTAATGACTCAAGTTATCCTTTACAATACATGACCTACTGACTGCTCATTTCATCACATTAGCTCATCTAGATGCAGCTCGGGTTACATACACAAACCATATAGGTCTAATTTAAAGAAGACATTTTGACATGTCACTGCAAGAAAAGCACTGGTGTAAAAAAAATCAAATACATGATGGCTGAATTCCTGGCATTGTGCAGGATAGCTCACTGTCATTGTTAATGTTATTAATAACACTTGTGCTTTGCCCTCTATGACAAGTCAAACTGTGTGATTGCATAACTTCCCGTGTTTCTCAGAGGAGTAATCTAATCTGTTGAGTTAAACCCCAGTGGGAGGTGCAGGAGAAATCTTTCTACACTGCATTTAGCTGATGGAGAGGCTTATTTGTGAAGCTGTCTTTTAGCCTCAGAGACAGCGGTTCTTTGGGCTCTGCCTACAGATTCTACTGAACCTATCAGATCATTTCTATAAATTGAAATATATCTATCTGCATTAACTGATTTCTTTGGCCACTTGGGGGCAGCGCAAGAAGCAAACCCAACACTGACATATTACCTTGTTGTAAAGGTGAACATGTTGGTAAACAGTTGCCTATTTACATATCGCGCAGAAAAGGAGCAACAG
Organism: Gadopsis marmoratus; assembly: GCA_036023855.1. Taxonomy (NCBI): domain Eukaryota; kingdom Metazoa; phylum Chordata; class Actinopteri; order Centrarchiformes; family Percichthyidae; genus Gadopsis; species Gadopsis marmoratus. The sequence continues at coordinate 2,576 of JAVQJF010072502.1, forward strand.
TTGAATTAATTTGAATCCAACAGATGACTAATATTCACTCTCCTTTTAACTCTGTTTTGGTCTCCACTAACTCCTGAGGGAAATATGTGGCTCTTTAGCTGCTAAATGCTCCCCCGGGTTCACCAGCTAGTCGCCAACTTTGTCCATCTGCTGTTTGGTGCTGGATATGTGGCATACAGTCAGTTAAATTACAGCTTTTTTGAGGTTACCGCAGCCAACTGTGTCCGAAAATGATGCCGATGAGAGCCGTGAGACTGAACCAAAACAGATAAAGCTACAAGCCGGGAACACAACGAGCTGAAAGACGCTCCGTAGAGCTCGAGGAAACTGCAGAATTGGGTGATAGTTCTCTGCGGCTTTGTCACTATGTGCGGACTATACACACACGTGGTGATTTCATCCATTGGTTGTAAAAAAAAAAAACGTTTGATTAGTACAGCTTTACAGTACATGAAAATACTCAGATGCCAGTTTATTAGGTACTAAAACTAATGCAGTCTAATACAACAGCCCTCCAATACATGAATAGCACTGAATTGTACTAAAGTATTTCTAGTATTTTGACCACTTATTAGAAACAACTCTCACTACAAGTCAGTCGACACCTCACTACATTACATTAACAGATCACTATAACCGTTGACGAAGGCAGGATATATTATAGTGCAGTGTATTATACTATTAGTTTTAGCAAGGTGTGCCTAATAAACCAGCGTCTGCTTGTACATCTTATCAAGAGTACAAAATATGCTACATATTATTCTATATATTGTTTGCATTAGCCTATTGTTGACCACAGAAAGGAGTTAATTATTGGCTAAGCTTTGCATTTCCCGATACCCGAGGTTTGTCTTAAAACCAGGACACCTCCTCCAGGTCTGGATGGTATGTTTACAGCCAGGCTCCACCGTTTCTAATGATGATTAATGTGCAACATTCCCAACAATATGCACCTCGTATACTGTTTCCCATCCACAGCGTTTCACCTGGGGAGCTGCAACTCTCATGACACTTGGCTCTTTCCATATCCCTGTCTATTAATCAGGAAACAAAAAAAAAAACCCCAAAATTAACTGCCCTGTGTCTTGCATGCACAGCTCATTTAGCTCCCGGCGTAATGAGAGCTGTTACGTAAAAGCACAATCAATTTCTAATGTGCTAGTTTACAGCACCCACCAGAGTGACAGCCGAGCCAATACACGACAAGAAGTTTAATGGTGCTTTTTTGCAGGGAGCAACAGTCTACAGCGACGCATGATGGGAAAACAGGAGTCAAAAAAATAAATAAGATAAAATAAAGAGAGCCCCAGGAGTGGCTCGGAGCAAGAAGTGTGTCAAAACCGCTCAGAGGAAATTGGCCGGGAGAGATGGAGGAGCAGGGATGGCTGGAAGAGAAACATTAAAAGGCGACTCCGTGATGAACAGTGTAAGTGTTAGATAAAGTGTCACAACCTCGTAACACATAAACACATCACGTACAATTAAATGTGCGTGCGGGCTAGTTCATTTTAAATCCAGAGACACCATTAGGGCTCCAATAAAGACACATAAGCTTAATATGCACACTTAGTCTAAAGTTTACAGTGTTACTGAATACATCCCCCTTGCAGTAAAATGATGATCCATTAGACTAACATGAGAGGGCCATTTAGGCAACGCCAGCTACACCACCACGAACCGTTCACAGAAGAGCGTGAGAGAAAACAGGCTGAAGTCAAATTTAAAAAAAGAGCTCATACAGAACAGAGAGTGAAGAGCCACTTCATGCAGAAAACATTATACGGAGGACATTCTTCAGGTTTCAGAGGAGGCGTGACACTGTGGAGTGCTCTCCTCCTCTTCCTCCACCTCCTCCTCCGAATCTTCCTGTTGGCTTTTCTTCTGTGGAGACGACAAAGAGCAGGAGAGGAGATTCAACTTCAACATGTACCCTGTTCATATAAACTGATTAATTCTAATTCTAGCGATGCTTGTGTTTAGTAGATTCACACTGGGAAAAAGACTGAATTTAGATTTGTGATGATGGCGTCATACAGCCAAATGGGCCCCTGACCGCTGATGCGTAAAAGCACTCTAACTCTAATAGCGCCCCCTAGCGACCAGTTTCTATAATCATTAATCTAATGGGAATGGACATTTGTAGCCAACAAGCTACTAGAAAGCTTCTCTTTCTTGAAACATGATAACAGGCTTAACAATATTATATCTACAATAAATAGGGCATCCCCTGATTTTGCATAAACTATTCAAAACAGTCATTTATGCTCCGACTTAAGGGCCCCGCTGAGCCAATTCGGTAATCCACCCATGTACTTATGCACAAATTAAGTGAATTTCATCCCGTTTGTACACGTGTCGTTTCCCGTGAATCCCTTGTGTATCTGCATGCTATTTGAAACCAGCGTGGGAATGGTGGACCCTGCCACTGACAATGAAAGCTACTATGTAAAGAGGTCATTAATGAGCGTGAATATATCATCAGCTATAGCAGAATACTTTTTTAAAATGGGTTTGATATGATGAAAATCTTAAGGACTACAACTTCAAGGTTAGTGGTACTAAAACCTATATATGGATTTGGTTAGTGTCAGGCAACTAAAACACTACTGTGGTTACAGTTAATGATCAGACCAACGATAATTGCAGGTGTGTGATGTGAACTCCAGACTCCTGCATGAAAGTCAGATTTGGTACAAACCAAACAGGAACAATACTGGCTCTTTCTCTCTCTCTCTCAGGGTTTCTCTCTTCTATATGTCTGCATGTATTCATTGACTTTGTTCTGATGCTAGCCAAACTAAGCTAGCACACATGTGGTTTTGTGAAGCAACAGCACTAGCTAGACAGCTAAATACTCTTATGGAAAAAAACTAAAGATCTGAAACAAAAACCTACCAGTTTGAGGAAGTCGATGAGTTTGTAGGCGTCTTCTCCGGTGGAGAGGTCAACAAAGTCCCGGGGGATTCTGTAGCTCAGACAGGCACTGGGCTGCACCGTCACCTCGCTGGTGGTGTAACGAAACGCCGGGCCTCCCTGCGCACACAGAGAAATCACAAAGTGACCATACAGCCGTTACATGTCCCAATTTGTTTGATTCAAGCAAAACCAAACAATGAAATCTTTTCCAACAGAACATGTTGTGACGGCTGACCTGCTGCTGGCTGATTTCCCCGCTGGATGTCAGCTCCTCCCAGGTGAACAGCAGCGAGTCAGTCACCTCTCCGAACGGGTTCACGTCTATAAGCCACACCTTTCCCTGCAACACACACACACACACACACACACACACACACACACACAATTTACACACATATACAAGTGCTAATCAGTTTGCAAATGACATCTTTGAAGAATTAACTACATCAAAATTGATCAGTGTGCTCACCTGGCTATCTCTGTAGACATCAAACACAACTGTAAAACAGAATCAAAAAAAATATATGAACAACTACATATGCAGACATGTAACATTTACATCATATACACGTCCTAGTTTCACAAAGAAAGTAAACAGCTTTTAATAGTACCTGAAATGACAGTAAAGTTTTTCGAGAGTAAATATTTAATGACTTGCAGAAGCAGTCCGTTTCTGTCCGAGGAGAGCTGAAATAGGTGCAAAGCTTTTATACGGGCAGAGGAAGAAAAAAGTGCTCACAGTCTTCGTCCAGGAAGTTGTACTGGATGTGCTGGCTGAAGAATTCCTGTATGGCCTGACAGATCTGCTCCTCCTGCTTCAAGATGTGCTGGTAATACTGAGTGTAGTCTCTAGGGGAGATAGCTGGGAACACACACACACAGTCAGTGGAGCTCAAATTTAATTTTATATTTGTTTCTAAATTAGCCTGCGGAATAAGTACAGCTCATATATCATCACATCGCTGTTAAGATAGAGGGGTTTCCCCCCCAAAATAATTCCCTTATCAGACATAATAAGCTCAGTTTGCTGCATAAAAACAGTGCCCTCTTGCCATCTTGAGCTGCAAATTAATCCAGCATGTTACCCTCCTAATCCAACTTGGTGGATAAATAAAAGAACAATGCAATGGAGATGTGATGTGTGCGTCTTTACTTAACAATGACCAATATCTTAATTAACATGTTGATGAACGTTTGGGGATCAAAGCCCAAAAATGAAAACTGGGAGTTTTTACCGATCAGTTTGTTTTCTTTGACGAAGCAGCGAAACTCTCCACCAGGATTCAGCTCGCTCCACTTCCTCAGGACCAGCTGAGGACAGAAGACCGGCAAAGACTTATATACACAAAGAACATTGGACCACTTGCAACATGGAGGTGGTCAAATCCAACTAAATTTGACAATTCTAATGACAAAATGTATGTAGCAGAATTTTCTTTAGAGCAAAAAGCCTCAGGTGGGACGCACACATACAGCTCTGGAAAAAATTAAGAGACCACTCCAAATTTTCCAATGTTCATAAATAGTAATAGTAAATAATCACAACAGTATATATGTGCATTGGCTGTACATTTTGTATGATTATTGAAGCGAGTCTGAGAACTAAGAATTTCTTTGCCAGCGACGGCTTCACTGTAATTGTACATATGACAAAAAACAACAACAACAACTTTGGAGACAGTGTACCAATGCTGTGTGTGTGCAGCTTGTCTTTGGAAAGTTAAATACCTCATAGTTTATTACAGGATCTGGGGAGTCCTGGTCACTGCACCGAAGGAATCTGCACAAAGAAATGAATGATGGGTACAGCTGTCACACAAGAGAGAACTACAAGGATAATGTTCTGTAGCATCACATGGGTTTGGTTTTTGTTTTCACTATAATCAGGACAAGTCGGGCCGAAAACAAGTCGGCTGCTGTGTTGCTCTCAGGGCGTTTGAAAGAGAAATTTTAAAAAGAGTCCAACAAACAAGCATATATCACATTGGTTTCTCTGCTCACACACACAAGCGGCTTACCTGCGGCTGCGCGCTGCAGTAAATCACTCAGTGATCATAGAGGCGTGAGGCATGAATCTACATCACAGCTATGTCTACAGTTATGTTTTACTGCAGCTTGAAATATTTGTTTGGTACCGTTTCTCATCTAAATGCTAAATATGTGTGCGTGTGTGTGTGTGGTGATGACAACTGATGGTCGGATAGCGAGACTTACGGCTGCGTGAGGTCGTGGGTGATGAAGTCTGAACTTTTGAAGAGCAGAAATATATCACTGAGGCTGTGGCACTGCAGGGAGCTGTTCAGAGCAATCCAGTTAGCATCCTGGAAGGGACACACACACACACACACACACACACACACACACACACACACACACGTTAAGTTAAATCTCAATCCTTAATGCTGGCAGTGATACGTGAAGCAATTCTTATTCTTCAATGCAGTGAAAAGTGCAGTGCTTGTAGCCTTCAGATTTGCTCGCGTCGACACAATTTTCTAATAAATTGAACACTCTACTACCAACGACGCAGCCAAACACTGTGTTTCATTTTTCATAAAGAGCTGAGGGCAGTGTTTTACCCGCGGAGCGCTCCAGTTGAGTTTGGGAAAGACTCGCCCACCCAGGGCGTTTATGGCCTCCAGCACTTTAGAGGTGAATTCTGGGAACTCAGGAGCCTAGCAGAGACAAGGCCACAGCATCACATGCCAGTTGTAATTATTTTAGATTATTACTAAATATGCATGCCACAACCCAGGGGGTGATGTGATGCAGATTCTGTCAAATACAGAGAGCAGTGAGGAGGAATACTTTAAGCTTATGGAAGACAATAAAAAATTTTATCATCAGGTGGGAACTAAATTAAGCATGTTTGCTGGCCTTTTGAGACAGTGCATTCTGATGAAAAACATTGAATGTACGCACAGTGACAGTGGTGGTTGTCTCATCGTCTGACCACTAGAGGGAAGCAGAGAACAAGGAACAGGATTAAATCAGAGGGTACAAATGAACATTTAATACAGTTCGAAGAGCGGTTTTAACAGTTGTGTTGATGCTATAAGGCTGTGGGTTCACCAGGTAAAGCAGATTATTTTTGGGAACCATTGCAATGGTTGAAAGGCGCTATATAAGTTAAGTCCATTTACCATTTACAATAATTAATGAAGATGATTGCTCCCAGACAAAAGCCTCTGAAAACAAACTAGAAATCTTCAAGGCATTTGATTTCCATGCAAATTGTTTCACCAGTGTTTCATTATAAATATCACTCAACATTTTAACAGTGTACTATATCTCAGAGTGTCCCTACTATTATTATTATCACTATTGAGAGCTGCCGACCCAAAAACAGTTTCAGCACTCTGGTTTCAGTGGAGTTTTAGTGGCCTATGATGGTCTATATGTTCTGATTCAGACTCGGAGGCAGTTCAATATCTACATGGAGGAATATACTTATATTTACAAATTTTTAGTCATCCAAACGGTTACATTTTAAGATAATAAATGTCTGCAAAAAATGCTGTCCATCGCTAACTTGCCTTCAGCATTGGCCTTTTAACACATCAGTCACAAATAACTGCATGAATAACTACTGTATGTAAAAAAATAAAAATTTAAAGTGATAAAGTGACTTTTTAAATTATAGAAGAGGTCTGTAGCTTTTCTGTGAAAAATGTGACACATTTTGGGATTGGGAATTTGTGCAACACTCATTTCCTTTCAAAGAGAGGAGACAAAATGAGACAGGATAAACACTGAAGAGCGCCGACCAGTGGACAAACAACCTTAGGTTCTTTTGCTGTACCTGAATGTCTTCCTCTTCGTTTGAGTCGCTGTTAGTGTGTGTCTGCTGTGTGTTATGGTCACTGAAGGGGAGACAAATGACAGATAACAACAGGGTCAACCTGGGACATCCCCTGATGAACAACCCCACAGCATCTTTACATGATGCATGGATTTTGGATTAGTGCAGGGATTTCTAAGGAATGTCAGCGACATTAAGCTGTTTCTGTTTTTATATACTTCATTCCAACAAAGTGTGTGTCAGTGGCCTCATACCTCCCAGAGACTACCAGTGTCCCATCGTCCAGTAAATAGTCTATTACATTCTGAGGCAGTGGGAGAATCTGACTGAAATAAAGAATAACAATAACAGCACACATAAATACATGTAAATAATAGAAGAAACAATGGACAACAAACAGACAGAGGTTGAATGAAGCTGTTCTGAAGAGGATGTCTAAACAACTATTTAATAACACGCACGATACTGTTAAAGACAAGAAGAAGATAGAGATGGCAGCTATCTGCTTCTGGTAGCTAACGTTAGCTGCTGGCTAAACTGACTATGTTTTACCGTAACAACAATGAAAATACGTCCAGGAATTTCAGAACAAATGTCAGTTGATTACCTTTTAATCGTATGTTTCTTGAATATCGGATACCAAACCGAAAACTGACAGTTGACAACTTGCTCCTTCTTCATGCTGCAATATCCTGTAACGGAAACGTGTCCATCAGTAAATACATTCCGAACCCATTATATTTTGGAAACGGCGTTGACATTTTGAGGCAATATTGCCTATGTATATACTCTATGCAGTTATTACTTTATATTTTAATTTATCTAAAGCATTTAAATCACAGCTTTGTTGCTAGAATTCTGTAATAAATTTGTGTTTTCAAAGGGGGAGGCCTTTATGAGGTGCACATGTAGGCATGGTCGATGTAAAATCCGCTGCGACATAGATCGTTTATTAACATGTGCACTCACTCAATGAAAACTTCAGGACGTACTGTACGTCAATCTTCGATCTCCTAATTCACAAGCCTATATTTTCAAATGTGACATAATGAATCTAGAAAATGAATACGCATAATAAGACAGTGTCCAGTATCTTTAGATACTGTACATTAGCATGTTACTACATTTCTACTTTAAACATATGCCAGAAAATACAACGAAGACATGAATTATTCAATTAATTCAGTTAATTTCAATTGAAAGATGCTTTATTGGCATGGTCATATTGAAATATTGCACATTGTGCAAGGTGGTAGATGGATAAAACCAGACTCCTGTGACGTTTTGCTGTACCCGGAAGTAGTGGCAGAGTAACTCCTCGCATGCTCCTATAACATCTCTACTACTACTTACAAGCGGCTGGGATTTCACGTGAGTTACCTTTACTTTTCCAAATGACTGTTTAAAATTAAGCTACGGACCCTGTTAGCGTTGTTGTGTTAAAGCTACTGTAAAAATAGACCAAGAAACGAACAGAAAAGCTAAGTGTGAAAATGTAACAGTGGGAGTGTTGAAACTTTGCTAGCGTTGCCTACTTGTAGCCGCTAATTGAGGCAACTCACGTCTCGTCAGCATGGATTTGGTGCTTGAATAACTGTATTTTGTTTCCATTCTCAGCTGAGCTTGTGGAGAGTCTCATTAAAATCTCACTTAAAGCTTTCTGACTCGACTTTCCTCCGTTTTCAGTTGTCCAGTTATTGAAAATGAGCAACTCCGAGGAACCCAAAGTGTCCACTGCTCCACACATAGTGAATGAAGAGGTATGTATAATTTTTTGGGGGGGTTGTAAGGGATTTCTCTGACAAAACTCTAAAACTGCCTTAACATTCTCCACATATATTATTATGTAGTTTTATCATAGCATAGCATTTCCTTGCAGACTGGCGCAGAGACTGGAATCAGGTTGGTCTGTGCACAATAATAAAATCCTCATTGTTTAGTTATGGCTATTATGTCTTTTGATCAGCCGTTTGACTTATAGATCACTATAGATACAAGTATACAAGAACATCATCTTTTTATTTTGAAAAAGAATAGTTTTTAAAAAGGTGCAATACGTGTTCCTAGTGGATGCAAACATTTTTAAGAGAATATAAATGACCGTACATATACAACATACCATGTTTACAACCCACTTTAAAGAAAAAATTCTTTACCAAATACAGTGCTTTATGTTAACTCATCAATCGGTTAAAAGTTTGAATCGCCATTTTTCCATGCAGAGCAGCAGAGTCTCTATTCTTTCGTCCTCGTTTTATTCAACACATTGGACACTCAAATGTCCAAATGGATAATCCCAACAAAGTTCAACAAAACAACCTCAAACCCTAATTGATGTATTTAGTTTGATGTGTGCATCCTCAAAGTTGGATGTTTTGCAATTACACAAATAACGCCAAATTGGCCCTTTAGATTTTTCATATTTAAGATTATCTCGTAAAATTATTGTTTGATTTCTTGCTGGATTTGTAACGAAAACGCCCTATCACTATGAAGTATTGTGATTACGGCGCAGCGTGTTGTGTTGGGTGCCATTCAGATCGCCTTAGCGCTTGCATTTGCTCTCTGTGCTGCAGGTCATTGCGGCAGGGAAATGGGTGAAGCTGGAGAAGACGACGTACGTGGACCCTGCTGGAAACACCAGGTACGGTTCTGTCTGCGACTGACATGGCCGCACGATCACACGCGTTTCCTGCACGCAGTTTCACTTCCTGTTTTCATCCACCAGAATTTGGGAGACGGTGAAAAGGACGACGAGGCGAACCAACACAGAAGCGGATGGTAAGCTTCTCTGTAGTTTTCTTTCCTGTTTTCCCGGTCAGGTGGTCAGTCTTTGAGTTTGCGTAATGCACTTTTTCTGCAGGTGTTGGAATCATCGCCCTGCTGAAACGGACGCTTCATAAAGACTGCGTGGTGATGGTGAAGCAGTTTCGTCCTCCTATGGGATGCTGCACTCTGGAGTTTCCTGCAGGTCAGTAGACATTTTCATACTCCAAAACGTACCAAGTGTGGTCCTGAATTTCACCAAAACAGACCTTGAAAACGGTTGAAAAATCCTTCAATTTGATACCCAGCTGGTCGTGTCATGTAGTTTTGCTTTTTAGTCTCCGAAACATTTAGCATCTTTCATTCTTTGTCCCACACAATGGTGCTGTTGGGACCTTTGGTGACTATTGATGCCGTACCTGTGTTTTCTGACACTCAGAATATTGTCTCTGCTGTGCTCAGGGTTGATTGATGAGGGGGAGAGCGCCGAGGCTGCTGCACTGAGGGAGCTAAAAGAAGAAACTGGCTACAAAGGGGAAGTAGTAGGAGTCACTCCAGGTATCCTCACACGAAGACGAACTGCATGCTTGATTGCATTAGCTGCGTCTCTTGGCTGCGTCTTACCTTGAGGTTCAGGGGTCAGCGGTGCAAAGTGGAAAGAAGTTCTGAACTCATTTTCGTCTTATGAACTCGCAATGCAAGTACTAACGTTGCCGTTTTGATCGCAGTGACTTGTCTGGACCCCGGTCTGTCTAACTGCACCACCCAGATCGTCATGGTCAACATCAATGGAGATGAAATGGAGAATATCAACCCAACGCAGCAGCTCGGTGAGAAGACTGGCACTTTCCTGCATTTATGCTGCGTTAACATGGAATCAGGCTGATGGTAGATGACAAGCCAGGTATCATTTTAGTGGAGGAGAGCAGGACGCTAAAATTAGGTGGGGCTGGCCGAGGATACCGGTAACTGAATTTCTAACCGGATGTTACGTAGCTCTGGATGAGAAGCTAAAAACATCTTTTTCAGTTAAAACAGTTTCTTACTGTACAAGCAGCCTCATCGACATGCAGACAGACATTTAAATTGTGTACAAATGTGTATTACTGATTAGTTGCAGCTAAGTAATTACCAGTAGATAATAATAATATTAAAGATAATACTAAGCTCACGGGTGATGAGGGGGTTACACGGTTCTCCCGCATGCTCCAGTGGCTACGGTGTCATCTAGAACAATGATTTTTATTATGAGGAAGGAGGGGAAATCTATCACCCATCTCCATATCAATCAGAATTGGTATGGTGCTTAAATATGTTTCTGAAATAAAAGTAAGAGCTTTAAGGTAAGAGTGCGGAAATCTTTTTTGCCCCATGTCTTCTAAACATGCCTACTGTGCTGTATTATGTTTGTAATATAACAAAAACATGTTGGATAATCTTTTTCTCTTTTGTTCTTCCGCAGGTGATGGAGGTGAGTTTTGTCCCTTGTTATATCAGAAACAATCCAATTTCTCTCGTGAAGCAAATCCTCACACAAGCCATTTATCTTCCCATTCCAGAATTTGTTGAAGTCATTCTTTTGCCTCTCGACGAATTCCAGACAAAAATAGACGGTGAGGCTTCAATCTTTTTCTCATGAGTCATTAAGAGCATTCGTGCCCCGAACGCGCTAAGCGACACTTGGCTTGTTTGCATCCCCCCGCAGATCTGCTGAAGAAAGATAAAATCGTGGTGGACGCCAAAGTGTACATCTTTGCCATGGGGATGGTTCAGGCCTTCTTTAAGCCGAGGGAGCTCCCCATCCTGAAGCAGTGAAGCCACATGTTCAGGATGACAGTGAGAGGAAGAAATAAAACAGGACAGGACTGGAAAATTAGTATTGAAAAGGAAATGGAGGACTTCCAAATTGTAATGAGAAATTTAATGAGAAGCTGCTCTTGCATTGTGGTTTTCGACTCCATGTGTGAAGTGTAATGACCAAGTAAAGACGCAATACTGTGTGTGTAAATCCTACTGTAAGGCTTAAACACAAACATCTTGAAATCAAAGTCTGGAGAAAGGCCTTTGATTTAGAAACCGAACATGTGAGGGAACCCTGTTTACACCACATGTACTGGACCAATTTTAGTTCTCACCATGGAGGCCTGAAACACTCTGGCGGGCCAAATGTTTGCATACTTGACGCAGAAAATGTTTCAGGCTTCAGTCTTGTATTGCCTTAAGGGACAAATAAGTAATTCCCAGGTTTTCAGGAGATTACAAGTAGCATGATGAGATGCAGTTTTTGCTTGTTTTTTTAATTAGACATTCCTTTACACGTGTTTTCTGACTTAATGGGTGAAAAGAAATCAACCTTAAAACACGTTTCCTGTTTAAAAACTGGGGAAGTACGTTGCAATTCTTGCTTCATTACGTTTGGCGTATTCCTGTGTTTCTCTTGGGTAACTTCAGCTGTAAGTAATAGGTCTTGGTGTCGGAATGTTTGCACCAAGGTTTAACATCATACAGAGAGATCACGTCGAGCCACAGAAAGCACTGGGCAGCTGAACCATGCAAGCTCACATCCTCTTTCCTGATTTTGTCAGGAGGCATCCTGGGAAATGAAGTTGTTCACTCACTAACTCGAGGAAGTAGACGGGGCATTTGTCACAAAATCACTCAAGCATTGTGGTAGTAGTTGCATACGATATTTGATTGGTATCAACAGTGTTAACACTTTTTAACTCAACTGTAATCACTGTGTTCATGCTAATTCATGCTGTGCCTCCAACTTTGTTATGGTACAATTAACTGGACAGTGATGCTGTACTTACCGTAGCAACCAGAAATGATGGACCAGTGAATAAATGTGCTCTTAACTGAATCTGTGATTATTTTTTTAACAGTGCATTTACATGTTGTTAGTAGCATGAAATTGCCTGTTTTCTGACTGACAAGTCCTGAGTGGAGGGGTGACTTTTTTCCTGCAGTCCTGACTGTCAGCTGTAGTCTGTTCCTGCCCTGTTTGGTGGCCGATCCAAACACGGACTCTGGATGATTGCAGCATAGAGGGTTTCTTGGGGACTGTTTGAAGCAGTGTGAAGATGAGGGCCAGCTGGTCAGCATATAGGCTTTCAGACAGGAGGGTGACATGCTGTCTGGGCCTGACGCCTTCTTGATCTTCTGACACGCATCCTCTTCACATTCCATGAAAGTGCAGGTGGGGAAGGGTGATGTGTGTGTTGTGTGTGAGTCTTGTTTTTCAGCCTTTCAGTGCCGCTTCTCTCTGCTACTCTGATCTCCACAGGATTCTGTCTCCACTTCTGTAAGCCTCCTCCTCGGCCTGACAAAGCCACCAGAGGTTAGCTGTAAATCAGGGCTTGTTGTTCTAAGTGCAGAAAGGTTTGTCCTCACAAAAGCTGATGTCAAATAAGATGTCACAATCAGTGCAGTCAAAGCAGGCCTGTAATTAAAACGTTTCCCTGTTGGTCCATCAATCATAATTAAAACATTTAGAAAGCACATTAATTCTAGTAACATTGATTAATATCAAAGCACTTATTACTTTAGTTTTCTGCCTATATTCTGCCAGGGTGTCTGTATTAGACTCTATTCACATCAGACATTTCGACTTGTCAAAGCTCAGCTGTAAGTAACAAGTGTGTGTGTTAAGGATGGTTCCATTCCATAAGTGACCCAGAACAACAATAGCATAAATGGAGAGCACTCAACATTAATATTATTAATTCCGCCTGTGTTGTCAAAGACAAGTCAACGTGTCTGCTGCTGTGAAAAGGGTTTAAAACATTAAAGAGAAGAAGAAGAAGAACATGCAGGTTTGCCAACCGCCAAAAACAATTCGTAGAAGAAGAGCCAGACGTCACGTGGTTTCCCCACAGACCAACACAAACTTCAGAACATTCACTTGAATCACGTTTAGCTGTTTTGAAAGAACGCTGCTGCATACTTTCCCACAACGACACGTCAACATCAACGCTGGCTGGTTTGTTGCCATCAGCGGAGGGCGAATATTGGAGTGTTTGGACAGGATGGTGGTCGCCTAAAGGGAGAAAGTAACTTTAGCACGACCAAGCTAGCAGCAGTGCGGACAGCGTTGACTCTGTATTGTGGAACAGCACGCAGCATATAATCCTACGGCATATTCGTTTTGAACTTGGCCTCAGCGACGCAAATTCTGAATCCTGAACGTTGAGACATGCATTTTTGTTTGTGAAAGACGGGCGCGCTGCACACGGAAGATGGAGGTGGCTGTTAAAAGTAAGCTAATTAGCAGGCTAGTAGCTACAGACGCCGTGTGTTAGCCACGGGAGAAGGTTAAATAACGTAACGTTTATTGATACGTTATAGCTCCATAAATGTTTAAACTCTAACATAACATATAATGGCTAGTGGTAACTAGCTACTATGCTGTGAATTGTGTGTCCTGCATTTGAGTCGGATAACGTTCCAGGTGCAGGACGGTAACGCTACACCTTTGTTTCACAAACATTAAAGTAGATCATTTTCATAGCCATGAAAGGACATATTCGGTGCTTTCCGTAATAACATTGCTCTTTTCAGGATGCAAAAGCCCTTGGCAATACATATGGACGATAATAGGACTCAGCCTCAACCTCAGAAGTTTGTAGTTGGGCACTTCTTGCTTCTTGCTTGAGGAAACATTCACCCGTGTTGAGTAAAGACGAGAATCCAACGTCTTATCAAAGGATGGGGCTGGCTGGTATTTAGTCAAAATGAAAATGTACAGTAGAAACCGACATGTTTGTTTAACCCATGCACTCCAAAGATTGAACAGTGTGCATGCCCTTGTAGATAGGAAGCTTAAAGAATGACACGACTGAATGTTGTGTGGATTCCAAGGGAAGGTCAAAAGGAGGCACCTGAATGCAGCAGAGTGTGATGAACTGGGACGAAGTGCAGAGGGCACTGCTACCCTCACCCACCCCCACGCCCACGCCGTCAACCCCAACCACAACCACAACCATAGGCTTGACCCCAGGACACCCACCAAGCGACAGAAGTATGGTAATAACTGTCTGTCAAATCTAACACAAAGTAACACTGGCAACATCTGTGCATGAAAATATACAGTTATTATTTTGTCCAGTGAACAAGCCTATTTTCTTTCCTCCATTCCTTAGTAGGAAGTCATTAAGTTAGTGTCAGAATCTTCACTCTCACTCCTTATACCAACAGCATCTCCTTCAGGAAGTCCTGCTGGGCAACAGAAGGGCATCAGTGACTTCTTCTCTGTGGTAAGAGTCATCAGCTCCAGCCCGCACAAATCCTGCCAGCCCTGCTCGTCCACACACACACATGGACTCAATGGAGAGCTTTTTCCCGAAGAAGAGACAAAGGTTGTGGAAGACGAGGAAGAGGAGGATGAGGATGACGATGTAAGCCTTTTAGCTGCTGCCATGTTTCCAGAGGTTGAAGCAAAACGGGAGGAGGCCGTGGATTACCTGGAGGGAATGACGGCAGAGATGTTTGGGTGTGATGATGCGTTTGACCAATATGGCG
Organism: Gadopsis marmoratus; assembly: GCA_036023855.1. Classification (NCBI taxonomy): domain Eukaryota; kingdom Metazoa; phylum Chordata; class Actinopteri; order Centrarchiformes; family Percichthyidae; genus Gadopsis; species Gadopsis marmoratus. The sequence goes on from JAVQJF010072502.1 coordinate 17,580, forward strand.
GTGACATTCATACAGAGGAAGGCGCAGAGGAGGAGGTGGAGGCCCTCCCAGACGCCCACTACGGGCTCCTCGTAAGCGGCAAGGTCCTGCTGGAGCCCAATGGCTGCATGGATGACCTTCCAGAGGAGGTGCTGAGGCAAGTACTATGCCAAGTCCCTGCCCAGGACCTCTACCGCAGTGTCAGCCAGGTCTGCCATCACTGGAAGAACATCGTCCAGGACACCAAGGTTAAACAAACCACAGAGTTATCAGTATCAGGGTGTGTGGGCTAATGTTGAATCCTCCTCTTGTGATTGGAGATTACCGTTATACTTATAGCATGTATGGTCAGTCAGTCAGTTGTTGTGTGTTTGTGTTCCATTGTGCAGTTTATCCCCTTCAAGAAACAATGCTACCGCTACATGCAGAGGGAGGAGAAGGCGATGCAGGAGATGTTCTACACCCTGATGAACAGCCGCATAAGACCTCCATCACAGCACAGCATACGAAACCTTGTTGCGTACGTCTGCATTTGTATTTTAACAAAGACAAAGTGGTAGGATGTTGACAAGAGGAGACAAATATGGAACTTACAGATAAACACCAAGAACACATTAAATCCTCCACAGCAAAAGCTCAGACTGAGCTAATCAATCGCAGCAACACAAAGCTGCTTAGCATCAGGATCAAGTGTAAAGTTGTGGCAACTCCAGTCATTATTTTCTTTGGAATTTGAACTTTTATTCTGATCTTGGTTTCACCGAAAGTCAGTGTGGGTCAGCACTCCCATCTAAGTGACAAAGTTAATCATATACAAGTAACAAAAGTATGAAAAGGCTGACATGCATAGATGTTTAAATGTTCACTGTGGTAATTATCTTGCCGGTGTGTGTTTTGGTCAGTTTAATGGCCCAGCATAAGCTTGGAGAGCGTGTGAGGCCAGAGGACGTTCTGGAGTGTGTTAAGAAACATCGCCTTTTTCTTCAGGCTGAAGCCTCCATCAGACTACGTATTCCTTATATCCAGAAGTGCCTTAACCTTGGCATTGAGGTATGACTCACTCACACAAATGTACAAAGGGCATCTGGTTGTCATATTGAGAAAATGGGAGTTCACAGTGAGTGCAAGATCATTATAGGTCTTACTAAAAGGTCCTAACATCATTCGTGTACAATCTCCAGGGTCCCAACCCCTATGCCGCCATGGCCGTCATACTGATCCTCAGTGAGAGTGTTAGCGACGTGCAGGCCTTGGTGTCTCTGCTCACCGGCTGCATGTCCAACACCGCCATCACAGAGTACCTCAGCCACATGGCCATGATGTTGCTCACCTTAAAGAGGAGCAAGATCCAGATCAGTAACCGGTAAGTGCTGCAAGTGTCCGAGCCATTTAAATTCCCATATCTTTCCAGTTGGCCTCCCTACCATTCGTTTCCTCTTTGTCTATTTTTTTTTGTCTCCAGTTTGCATTACAACATCTACTACGTGCTTCACCTGATGGAGAATGGCCCCTTTTCTGTCAGCTCCGGTCATCAGAGCGGGTGAGGGGACCAAAATGCATTAGTTTCACTGATGCATTTTGCATGAGAAATAAGCACAGCCTGCTTTGTTTATCACCCATAATTTCTTCATGACGATGGACGATTAGGTCTATAGGGTGAAACAGGTCAAGGTCCATCTTTCTGCAAACAGTTTTTCATTTTGTTTCTATCTCAAGTCTTATTTGATTTAGAGAGCTCCCTCACCTCACGTGACACTAAGCCAACAGGAATTGGGCTGGAGTAATAGATATGCGAGGAGGTTTAGCTTTTTAACGGACGTCATTTTGTGTGTGTGCTTCTGATAGGCAGCCTCAGATTCAGCTCACACGTGAACAGCAGCAGATCCTCAGCCACGACATCCAGGCAGATCATGTGGTCAAGATTGTGGCTTTTGCAGGTACAGTGGCAGCTATCGCCACCAGGGGGCATTCTTTCTCTAGCTAATTATTTTCGAGACATTTCCAGTTATATTTTAAACAGACAAATGTCAGGTTTGTTTGGGTTGCATGTCAGCTTTGAAGTTAGTGACAAATAGGTTTAGCGATAAAAGGTGAAACATGATTTTTTTGCTTTCGTCATATCTGATGTGTGGTTACATCTTTTCTTCTCAAATGCAATTGCATGTTTCAATAAGGGTGCTCCATTTTTAATCTTGCCGATAGCCTGTAAATGCTGAAAGATAATGAGATCTGTCACTGCTGCTTGCCCAAGACGTGGGCCAGTCATGCAGATCAGGGGTCATAGTGTCAGAGCTGAAAAAAGGTCTGCGCTGTCTGCCCACAGGTACAGGGAAAACGACCACGCTGGTGAAGTACGCTGAGCAGCGGCCACACCTCCGCTTCCTGTATGTGGCCTTCAACAAGTCAGTGGCCGGTGAGGCGCAGCGCCGCTTCCCCAGAAACGTGGACTGCAAGACTGTCCACTCGTTGGCCTTCACCGACATCGGGAGGCGGTGAGAAGCTATGTTTCCCCTTAGACACTATCTGTGGCAGCCAGAGTGGAGTTTTTGTGTTCAGAAAGAGTCGGCGGAGGCGTGCTTTTCTGCTCTATTAATTCCTTCTATTTTCAGTATGTAATATATATTACAAATGTACTCGGCTGCATGCCGCTAAGTATTCGTTATAGTCTGATCTCGAGCACCAAGATAACAGTGCTGCCAGTAAATGCCCCATCAGTGAAAAGCACATGGAAAGTTATGCCTCTCAATTCAGAACAAGGGTAGGTGAAGAAACTTAGAATAGATCATTATGGAGCGTGTAGCAACAAAGGGTAACACAGGTTCACTATGTTCTGGACACTCGCGACAGTAAACTCACTCCCATCTTTCTGTCCATGGACATTACTCACGTTTTCCCGGGGAACATGCGTGACAAGTCAATTAGTGTCTATTACTCATTTTGACCCTAAAATTTGTACAAAGAAAAATAGAGCCCAGGTTTAAAAATACCGGCATTTCCCCTTAACAAATTTCTGCCCACAAAACGTTCCATGTTGACATGTGTTTGAACACCGACAGAAAATATACCACGTAACAAACTGCTCTTTAGTGCAACCCATGACACATCTCTGATTATATCCAGGGTGACTCATAGGTGCAACTTTAGAACGACTGTGGCTCATTTTGTCTTCATTTCTATAGTAACTCCTCTTTCTCCTTGAGGTGTGCCATGTGTTTTCCATTTTAAAACTCCTGTGAATCTTACCCCCTTTTGGCAGCTACCATTTTTGTAAGAAGCTGACCTTTAACCTGAAGCCGTTCGCCCTCAACTTTGTCCTGCCTGAAGGCCGGGGTGGTTTTGCCAAAGCCAAAGTGGTGGCCACAACTCTCAGCGCCTTCATGGCTTCAGCAGACCGGACAATCACCACCAGTCATGTCCCAAGCACCCGCACAGTCAAGAAGTCTACCAGGGTGGAAATAAGCGAGAGTGAAAAACTGGTATGAACGTATTAAAATACACAAGTGACACGCTGCATACCATTTTAAAGTGAATACAAAACTAAAAAGATCACTGCAAAGTCACATTTTAAATTGTGCATTTTATTGTGCGATAGCTGTTTGTCCGCGATGCACAGACCATCTGGGACAAAATGAAGGATCTCAATGAGACAAAACAAGAGGCCTACTACATGATCCATGATGGTACGCCAACTATGAAGGAGTGAAATTAATATAAATAATTGTGTTCTATTAGAGGGAGTTCTTCACAGGTCCTTCTCATTCCCAGGTTACCTCAAGTTATGGCAGCTCCAAGTCCCCAAGCCCCAGTTGTCCGACCAATATGATGTCCTCTTCATCGACGAGGCCCAGGACTGCACTCCAGGTAATGATGTGATACCTGTTCCGCAGACCTGCGTGATTGTGATTATTTTGCTGAACTGTGTGATGTCTTCCACTCTCTCCCGCCCTCCCAGCCATCATGGATGTGCTGCTGTCTCAGCGCTGTGGGAAAATCCTGGTTGGAGATCCTCACCAGCAGATCTACACCTTCAAAGGAGCCGTCAATGCCCTGCACATCGTCGACCACACACACATCTACTACCTGACACAGGTACACGCAGTTAACACACGCAAACAAAGGTAACATTTGCACAGAAGCAGGTAAAGGCAGGTGGCACGTTTTTGGAGATTATGTTATCTAAATTAAGGTCCAACCGATCTTTTTCTGCCAGCGTGGTCAGATGAAAAATGTTGATTGAGGCATTTTGTGTTAAATCTGTGCCGTAAATTGGCCAAACTAGAACATGCATACATCATACAGAGGCCTGTCACGGTAACTACTTTTGTTGGAGGATATATTGTCCCAGAAATAATTGCAGTCACATAAAAATACTCTTCAGCAATTCAGTGTTAAACAGAAAACAGAACCTCCATGCTACTGATATCTTTGTCCAGAGCTTTCGGTTCGGGGCTGAGATTGCCTACGTGGGTGCCACCATCCTCAAAGTGTGCAAGAGAGTGGAGAAGATCCTAGTTGGAGGGAAGCAAAAAGGTAAATACCGCAAGCAGTTTTCTTTTTAGTATGTTGTCGACGTAGAGATAAAGATTAGGTTCTTCAAAAACAGACATGATTCTAGTGCCCTGAGCATTGATGTAATATGAAAATATTAGGTTTTCACTCTTGTTGGTGTGTCTGTGTGTGTGTGCTGCATGTCCACTCTGCAGGCGGTGTGTGTGATGAGACTGCAGAAAAAGTTGAAGCAGCTATGAGGACAGGCATCAGTCATTGTAAGGGGAAGACAGCTATCTTGTCAAGATGCAACCTCAGTGTGTTCAGCAACGCTGTTCAGCTCCTCGATGCCAACCCAAACTGCCGGGTCCACTTCATAGGAGTGAGTGCGTTATATATGTACACACACACACTCACAGACACACACAGTGCCAGGCTAGCTGTTTCCCCCTGTTCCCAGTGTTTATGCTAAGCTCAGCTAACTGGCTGTAGCTCCATATTTAATGGACATGTATGCCCACCATGAAGCAAAAAAGTGTATTTCCCAAAATGTGGATCTCCTGCTAAATTAAAATTCTGCCTTTAGGGTGTTTTCAGACCAATAGTTGGTTTGCTCTGGTCCAAATCAGTTCATGAGTTTGTAAACTTTGAGCGTTTTCTCCTTGGTTTGGTTTCTTTTCACACAGAGGAAAATCCAAGCGACCTAAAATGCACCACTGCAAACCATGTGAGAACATTCACTCCACTTATTGGCCAGGAAGAAGGTTCCTGTGTCCTAGACTAGTGCATATTTCTGTGAGAAAAGCATTGCTGGTTCATTCTCCGGGTGGCTGCTGCTACTAGAAACAGTTTGCGTGCTCTGCCGAATCCCAGAATGCAAAGCACACCAGTCTACAGGAGCCGCTTAACTCATACTTGAGGCGTACCATGTAGTTGGGTCAGATCGAGGTTCCCACAACACGTTTGGAACCAGACCGTGAACAGTACCTCTAAAGGGTCTTGGTGCGGTTGTTTTGGTCCACATCTGAGTGCGATTACTGTGTGCTCACTGCCCAAACTGCACTTACCTGCAAACACACCAGGGTTCGTTTCACCCCAAGAACAGGTTAGGTGTGAAAACGCCCAGACAGAAGTGAATAGCAGGGTTTTATTGCCATTTAATAGTTGGCCCATGCTGCCTTTTTAAGAGCCTTATTGTACAATGGAGTGCCACCCTGAAATGAATAAAGTTCAGAAGGAAACATTCAATATTGGTAAATGTTAGCATAAAAATGGTCTAAATTAGAACTTACAACCTTAGGTATACCCCACCTTGAGGTACGTATCATTGAGATGTTTACTTTTTCCTTTAGGGTGTCACAGGTGTCGGCCTGAATAGGATCCAGGACATCTGGCAGCTGATGAAAGTGTCAGTACAGGAGAATGAAGGGCGACGCCAACAGCCAAAATGTGAGATTCATACAACTGCACACATATTTGCCCTGAGTTATTTACTTTTATTTTATTTATTTTTTCTTCAATACTGTCCATTTTGACGTTTGGCTGAATTTGCTGTGCCTTAGTTATCAGGGATCCCCTAATTCGCTCCTTCGCCAAGAAAAATCCGAATCCCTTCTGGGCCCTGAAGACGTACGCCACACAGACCGAGGACAGGGAGCTGGAGGCCAAACTCAACATCGTTGAAAAATATGGCGATCGCATCCCCGAACTGGTGACTCGCCTGGAAAGTTGCTTTGAGAATGACTTTCACAAAGCAGGTATGCAAAACATTATTTGACTGACTAATTAAATAAAGGCCATACCAAAGTATTGGTCTTACAAGGGAGAAAAGTAAATCATTAACTCACACACAGCTCAGACATGAAAAAATTACCTTTATAAAGTGATGTACAGTGTTGCTTTATTAATATACCATTACCTAATTGGCGTATGTTTAGTATACTGTACAAGTCATGTGCATATTCAAAGTTACATAAATGCTTCCAAGGTCCTGTTGGAAAAAGGAAGTTAATGAATTGACTTAAAACTTACTCATTGTCTGAGGTCTAAACCCAGCCACTCTCAGGCACCAAGCGCCAGTAAACTTGACATCCATGGCCATGATTCTGCATCTGTAAAGGAAGAGGCTAGTGATATTCTATAGCTTTTTGTTATTGTCAAGAAGTCTTGTGAAAACCAACAGTGCGACGCGTTAATCCGTCTCACAGTACTTTCTGACTTCCCCAGCCTGTTTGCGGCTCTCAGCCTCAAGCCTGTTGGTTCCCAGTGAAGGTGGAAATTATTAAAAACAGATCACAAAATATATACTTAAAAGGTCAAACACACATGTTACTCCCACAGGACATCCCAGTGTGGAAATGGATCTTTTTATTATTAACTGTTAGAAACCTACAGAAAAGCTGTAATCTTCCTACTGGGATTTTTGTAAAACTGTATATTTGATATGGAATTTTTGTGTCCACTGTATAATGCACTGGACTCAGCGTGTCATGGGTTGTTCTCCGATGTTTGTTGTTTTGTTCCAGACTTCATAGTCGGGACAGTCCACAAGGCTAAAGGTCTGGAGTTCGACACCGTGATGGTCTCTGACGACTTTGTCAAGGTTCCCTCTTCGAGACACAACCTGCACCTCAGCCCTGACTTCTCCTTCAGTGTGTTTCTTTAAACAAACCGTTCTTATTTTTTATTTATTTTTTTTTACATTTTACATGGAAGGTTTTTGGCAGACACTCTTATCTAATATTATACAGGAGGAACTGCATCTGTTTCCGGCTACTCATTTCCCATATAACATTTTGGGATTTCTTTCCTGTTGGTTGGTTCTATTGTTAGAGGGCTGAGAGTAGAGCTAGACTGATAATTCGACCAGGCCAAGTCATGGTCCGATGTTAACGTACTGCAGATAGGTTTGACGTCATCTAGAACCAGTCACCGTTACATAGGTTGTAGTTTTTTTTCGCCTGTTGAATGTCCCACTCAGTATATATCTTGGTTACAATAATAAGATGAAAAAGCAAATCCAATCTCTCCGTATCAAGAGATTTTGTTTATGTAAAAAAATGTGCTGCCAATGTGCTGCTGTTACTCGGACAAATAACAAACCTGAAGAGAAATTTCGGATCAACGGATCACCAGTTGGCTATTAACTTCTCTCCCCTTCTCAGACAAAATTCCTGACGACGAGTGGAACTTGCTGTATGTGGCGGTGACTCGTGCCAAGACCTCGCTGATCATCACGAAGAACATCCGCCGCATCATCTCAGTGGCTGGGGTAAGACCTGATTGCACAATGCTCATCACTCTCCTGTATCCTAAATGCTTACATACTCGAATAACTCCTCCGTCACACGGTTTCCTCAGGCCGTCTTGTGGTGAAGCAGCTGGGGTGTTGTGTTCAACAGAAGTAGGAGTAACACTACTCCCAGTTTCACTTCCTGCACCTAAATCTCTAATCTTGAGGCCTGGCTATAGTCTATACAGTTCGCTTGCTTACATTTAAATGTAAACTTAAGGGTTTTAGTTCTTGTAATGGGATTCCTGGGGAAAGTCAGATGTCGTAAATTCTTACAATTTGGTATTTTTGTAAGAATAGAACTGAGCTGGTTTTGCTTATTGTTTGCATTTGATGGATTGTGGTCCATCAAATATAACTTTATAAACCAAGAAGCTCAAAAAAATTAAAGGAACACCTTGAAAACACATCAGATCTCAATGGGGGAAATAAAATCATACTGGATATCTATACTGATATGGACTGGGTAACGAGCAGTGTATTACGGTTTTCCCCGGCAACATGTGTGATTCAGGACAGATTTATTTTCTGATGGGACACAAACTCAAAGATTTACATAATGTCAATTAATGCAAAATATGGAGGCATTTGTTACGAAATGTAGTTTTTAAAAACATATTTAATAAAGCAACTAAGTTTTGTTAACTTAGCAAAACAGTTTTATGTCTAAAAGAAGTGCTAGGCCCAATTTTTTGATTTGATAGATATATTTGATGGTTTTTACTTTAACTTGTGGTGGCAGGAGACAGTTGTACAAATTAATAACAGTGTATAAAGACAGCACCAGAATGTAAATGCTGTCGCATTGTCTACTGAAAAAACGCCCAGGACAAAAACAATAAATGGCTGTAACTCACTGTGGAAAAGGTGTTTTTGCACCAAACTTAACAAAGAATTCCAAAACACCCAAATCCAATTTTTCACATGGGGAAAAAAAACAAATATTCCCAGATTGACTATGGAGTTATTCAACATTTTCTGGGTGTTTTTTGTATGTCAAATATGGTGTGCTCACACAAAGGTAATGCACGATGGTGACTTTATACTGCACCAGAAAGAAAGGGTAGCTTCTGCTGAACCATACAGTATCATGTATGTCACTTGAAATATAAATCTATGTCCTGGTGTTGTCTACGAAGTCTTAAAAGGATTAGAGGAGTGCTCTTATTGAGGGAAATGCTAGGAAAACTCCTGTTCTCTGTGATCCAAATTGATTCTTTCAGCAGATGCAGAAAGTCAAACACGACTTGCTGTTTAGTCAGTAAGATTCCGCAACCAAGAGATGTTAATAAATCTAAGTGCTTTTAAAAAGCGTGGACCTGGACCGGATGTGTCTCCAGCTGCCTCAAAGCTCCTGGTGTAAAGTGGACCCATCTTGTGTGCTATAACTTTTACCAGAATTGGGATATTATCTACTATAATCTGCCCTCTGTGATATGTCACAGGCTGGCAAATGTTTTGTCTATTGTGACCATCTACTGTTGTTTTCAGAATGATGAGGCTGGTTAATGAGATTTATTACTGTTACTTAAAGGGAAACTCCAGTATTTTGTTAGAGTAAGATCATTTTCGTTTAACCAGAAACCAAAAGTCTCGCTCTGATATCTCATGAGAGGTTGAGTTGTTGCAGGAAGACGACGATGGAAACGTGAGTCAGAGAGAAGAGTGTAACACAAAGGTCTGTCTTTGTAGGGATCCTTTCCATAATGTTGTAAGACACAGTTTGAGCCTGTCACTGGCAGAAACATGCACTTTTAGTGGCCATACTTTGATGGGCACAATTTGCTCCCAAGGATTACATTGCAGTTATTGCAGCCCGTGCATGGATGCCAGTGGAGGCAATCAATTCCAAAACTAATGGTAACTACTAGTCATTTTCACATTATTCTTTGCTCCCATTGATGAACGTCGATCATTGCTCAATCAGCATTTATGTGTGGAGGCCTGTGGGGAAGGGTACATGTAGGGTAAACTGCAGCTGGCACGAGGCCAAACTCTCCACTCGGCTGCACACGACAGCTGGACTTTCTCCTCTCGTGGAGAAAAGAGACAAATGATGTGATCCGGCACGAGGAAATGGCATAAATAAATAAATCGGTAAGACGCATCAGCAGGAGAACACAGGCACCATTCAGTGTATTCTGGCCCTGCTAGTGTGGTCTTGAAGCACTTCCTTTATTGGACTTTGCAGCTGTTGTAAAACTGTCCAGCTGTATCATACACAGCCAACTGGACTGGAGTGTGTTCAGTCTGTTCTCATTGCTGTGAGCTCATGTTTGAACAGTTGATTACCTCAGATGAATTTGTGGCTGCTGGTAATGTAACACTGCAGGATTGTTAAGGACTGCTTTGACAGTATACTTTTCAACAGTTGGGATGGAACCTGTCTCATAAATATGCGACGTGCTCAGGAAGTATGATGGGTGTAGCACCAAAGCTGGCTTCAGATAAATATGCTTACGAGGTTAGTTTCAGATAAGATCGTGGAACAGTTATCTTAAAACAACTGATGACTGTTCCTACAACTGGCTTCTGTTTACCCTCAGTGTTACTCAGCAGAACGCATTGTGTGAATCCTCCAGGTCTGACAAACTGGCCGAATGCATTTTCTTCCATTTTCGAAAACTGCTTTGTTTTAAGTTGTTTTGTCTTGCAAGCAGACTTCTTTGCTGTGTTTCATGGCTGGTCAGGAACTCCACAGCGTACCTTTTTTAAAGCTGTGCATTACTTGGTAATATTGAAAACCGTTTCTATTGTCCAGCACATTTCTCTCCAAATGTGACCCAGGGCCTCACCCTTTAGTTGCTGTGTATGGTGGGCTTGTTGGTCATCTTGTTTGTTTTAAGTTTAGAAAAATGTATGTTGCTGAATACCAAGAAAATGGGATAGTTCAAAAACTATTGTGAAAAGGAGCCTAAATGAAATTTCCCATTTTGTACTAAAAACTAAACTCCATCAACTTCCTGTCATCTCCAGGAATATTTCTTAAAGGCGGAGATGCCCAGCTCCTCGCAGAAGGCCGGCGAGCCTCTCCCGTGCTCTGTCACAGACTGTCCCAACTGCATCACGCCCGGCTCAGCATTCACCATGCACAGACGACGGATGAGATGTGTAAGAACATATCAGACCCACGCCCCCAAGTACTATTGTGTCTGTCAGTCATATATAGCACAGCACAGTTTCCATTCAGTTGTCAATGGGTAGAGGTTGTAAACCGGAAACAAGTCACCTTGGTTGTTTAACCCATCTACGGGGTTAGATGGCCAATTCCTCAGAAATGAGTTTATATTGGGGTAAGTTGTAATTGTTCTTTTATGTCAGCTAGTATTGGCCATGTTTCATGCTGTCCAGAGACGCAGACAAATTAATGCGCAACTTGTTCTGCAAAGGCGTTTCCATATCCCATTTAGCACATCAACTCTTTTTCGACTAAGGCAACAACCACCTTAAGTGAGCTAAAAACCCTTTGCCCAGGTTTCATTGAACTTTACTGTTTCCATAAAGATTTTCTAATTTGATGCTGTCAAAATGCACAGAAAAGTACCACACCAGAATTTTACTGCTAGCCTTAATTAGCATGTTGTGACGGTGGTATTGAAAAAAAGTCTAAAAATAAAACTATGGCTGGTACAAGAGCTGCAATCCCGTCCGAGACATTGCTTGCAATTAAGTCTCCCTCTTTCGTCTTTGTCCAGACTGATGGTGTCTCTGCTGGCGGCCCGTTGTGCGAGAGGTGTGTGTGGGCACGCATCGGGCCAACCGCCTTCCTCATGACTGACGACGTGCTCTCGATGGCTGAAAGACCACGAAGACTCGCCCCGCCGGACTACCACGTGATGCTCCGGGGGCTTTTCTAACGCTGCGTGTCTCGTCTTTTTTTGTGCATCATTGGAAAAGGACTGAGTTTGATCAGGACGTGAACAGCCAAAAATGTCAGGTGTCCAGTCACCCAGAGACACACAAACGAACTATTGAAAAGGCGTGTTTAACTGTCTTTGTAACAGAATTGACATGTTTGAGTTGTGACTTTTTTTCTTTAATGTGTGTATTTCTTTGTGAGCTAAAGGGTACTTTGTGTACCATTTGTGTACTTCTATTTAAAAAGAACTAAAACATCTTTTCAATGTCTCTTCTTTAAGAAAATCTGATTAGAATCTGACTTTTTTAAATTTTTGTTTTAAAGTCCTTTTGGCAGTTTAGGGTTAACAAGATGTTTGTTATGACCTTTTTAAAAGTAGCTAACAAGAATTTTTTTTTAAAGTTATCAGTAATTTTCGATGTAGCATTGCCAATACTGCACAATGAGTGTAATACAGATTATCCACAAATGACTGCACTGGGGTTTATTGAATTTTGTTCTTCCTGCCAAACAGCTGCAACCTTTCAGCTTCCAGTCAGGCAGTCTGCATTTCCAATAAAATAAAAATACCACAAAAGCTTTTCAGTACATTTGATGTTAACAAGAATGAATTATTAAACATCAAGTAAGTATTAATGCATTAAGTCATGTTCAAGAGGCTCCCCTAGGCTGATGGAGAGATTAAGAAGTGTTTGACCCTGTCAGCCGACACCTGGTATACAACTGAAGTTCTCTTGTCACGTGGTTATCATTTGATCATGACTGGGAGTCAAACTATACTGGTGCCCGAACAGCTGTGAGTTTCAGTCTGCAGAAGAGTTACAGGAGACTATAACAGGAACTCTGCTGTATGGACTTTGTTGCTGAGGAAGCGTTTTTGTATTATTTCATAGCCAAGATTGTTTTTGGAAATGGAGCAGTCAAATGACTTAATTCCTTGGTAGATTACCAACATCTAGAATGAGGCAAAATGATGTAATTCTTGCGTAATGTGTCCACATATAGACTTGATAGCTGATTCTGTTCTCAGCAGCTATGGAACTCATTGAGTGTGTTGAGTCCTTCATTTGTTAAAAGAATATTTTTAATTATCATACAAATTGACAGTAAAGAGCAAAACGAGGGATGACAAAAGCCACTGAATACGTGATTCACGCTGCCTTAAAAGCTGATGACCCATGAAATGTTTCATGAATGGTTTAAGTAGAAATTGCGTTTATCATTGTGGTCTTTAAGAAGATGGTTGTTTTTTAAACTAACCATAAAATGACATGGCAAAACACTAAAAAGTTCTTATTTGCATTATATTGCAGGCTTGCAAAACATTAACGAAAAACAATATAATTCTTTAAAATAATACAATTAAACATCCAATTGTCCATAAATATCTGCTGTGTGTGGAAATGGTGCATATTTCAATAGCCGTGATTAACAATACATACTTTTGAAACAGCTCGTAAAAACTTTACAGGTGTACATATACATAATCTTCGATGTACACACATATATAGTATATCTTGTCTTTTAGCAACCAAAAAGCCAAGATATACTAACCCAGGGTATACATTTTACATTATGGGTAAACCAATTCATAAAGAGGATCCTCATTTTCAGTGCAAGGCGATATCCAAAACAAACAAAGTGGCTCATTTAGACTTTCTCTGGGGAGGTGCAGATGTTCACTTCCTTCTGCATGAAGATTCATCATGCTAGTCATGGCCAGTATCTAAATTAAGCATGAAGATACAGCAAACGTCTTCGTTTTGAGAATGGCATCAGACGTTGCTCTAATCTCGGATGCAGTAAACTAATCAGCTGTGAACACCATCAGCCATTGACCTCGTCAGAACTAATTAGCTTCCATCAGTCAATATGAGAATTTGGAAAGACACCTTGCTGTCGAGTTTTCCAATGTAATCGTTTAGTGCTTTTCGCAGCACAAACAAAATTCCATTGTCAGGAGATTTGCGTGGTTCAGTACCAACTGCTAGCAGGGTTGTTATAGCAGACATTTCTCAAATAATTAGCTCAGGTTCAGCAATGTCAGGCAACCTCAGTAAAGAAAATAAATAAACGCTGACATTATGAATCGCTGCGCTCTGTCTGATACGCAGACCAGCCACAGCAAGCTATGTTTGCTAATTAGCCTAGCTTAGTTTACAGCTTCCGGTAGTCATACTAGCTCTGTAAGTAGGTACTTAGCTAGCCTGCTGACCTTAAAAATAAAAATAAAAAGTGGCTGCTAATTATATTTATTTTGTTTTTGTTCAATCTTTGCCTCTGACAAATGTAGAGTTACTTTAACTGTGTATTTGAATGTTTCTGGCTCTCTAAAGCTAACAGGCTGAATAATCCCCTAAAACAGCTGCGTACTGTAGATTTGAGCAAACTCAAACTCAGACAGGAGGAAATTTAATTTTAGTTGGGGACTATTTTCAGATGCAGATTTTGTTTGCTGTTGAGTATTTACTGCACCTTACTCATCCGAAAGGGTAAAAAAAAAAAAAACACCGCCTATTGTATAACCAGGTCGGGGTCACAGGGACTTCAAAATTAAAGTTCCTTGAGATCTGCACAGAAAAAGGTCGCAAGTTTCAAATTCTTGAGACTGCGAAAATATCAAATGTCACATCAAGTCAGCCATTATACTTTTTTTGCAATCTTCACAAAACATGTAATGACGCATTCTTCATAGCACGGAGACGATTTCCTGAGTTCCAGAAAGGTTCTGTCACTTGTCATGGGGATCATCCAACGCTGGATTAGGATTCATGCGTAACTGTTCTTCTGCTGTGTGCGGTGGGATGTTTTGTGACCTCCTAAATCGTAAAGGAAACAGTGACAAGATTAAAATCCTTAAAATGGCAAGTGAGCACATGGAGATTTCCAACCAAGTACTTGGCCGGTTCTAATATAGAAATGTTACACTAACTTTGACAGATAAACACGCAAACTGTGTGTCCACTGGGAAGAATAGGTACACCGCAACTAGCGGTAGTTCTAAATTTGAGTTCTTCCATCAAGTGAAAGAAAGTGTGGTGTGACGTAATTCCACATATATACATCATTATTCTCAAAATGTTTTCATAGCTTACCTTCTATAACAGAAGAAGCTGCTGATTCCGATCAAAGCACAGAAGATCACCAGTGAGGAACATGTGATCGCCGCTGTCGTGTCACCAATTTCTGCCAATAAGAGAGAAATACTCAACAAAAATGGTTCCCCTCGTATGCTCCCGATTCTAGGTGGTAGTATTTTATTAAACACAGTGATCCCAGGCCTTCCATGTGAATCTCTCTAGTAGTAGCCACCGCAATGCCACAATATAAGAAAAAGGAAGCACTTGAGATGATGGAATGTGTCCTTCAACAAAAGAAATGATTCATCACCCATCTAACTTCGATAAAACCTGGAAGAATAATGCATCTTACTAAAGATTTGGCCAAGTAGAGATTTCATCATTCACTCATTTACAAATACCAGTGAAGAGATTTCTTCTAGTAGTGGATTTGGTGCAACAACATTGTCAAAGCTTTCTGGCGTTGGACTCACGAGGATTAACTGTCCCGTTATTTGAATGCTCAGCGGTGGTTGAGGGTGATGTTGTCCGGTCCGTTGCTTTCGTCTCTGTCACGGCATCTACTTTTGCAGCAGTGAAAGGAAGAGGTTGAATATGATGTTTCAGTAGGTCAGTTATTCATGTTTTGCATTGGCAGATACAGGCAGTGTGAGATGTACATATAGGAGGATTTATCACATGATATTCCCAATGTCATGCAGGTTTCTGTTTTGTTTTGGCGATGCATTTAAAATATATAGAGAATAAGTATGGAGGAGCTCTGACCAGATGAGACCAGGGCCACTCAGATTAGAATTTTAGTCTTAAGTGCGTCAGAATTCTAAATATTTTTGCTCTTATTCAATCAAGAAGAAACATCAAGACTTGTGTCAGCCACCAAATCAAATCCCCAGAGGTCTTCTTGATCAGTGAGGACTGACCAGCTGAGGCAGCAGCTACACTTCCACATTTTGGAAAAGCATGATGATAAGATGATCTTCTTTATCGTTTATAAAAACTGCAAGTCTTATATTAGCTGCAGTAAAATACAAGAATTCTGATGAGTTTGAAAGAAAATAAATAAAAGATAGAAATGATAAATTAAACTGATTCTAAATTTCTAAAACCTTTCATGAAATGTTTCATTTTTATGTCAAACCCTCATGTATTTTACTGGTTAAAATAAATTTTATACAGCCTCCACTGAGCATTATCAAATGATTACTATTAAACTCAAGCAAGATTCAGATTTATGATATCCCAAATAGCAAACAGGTATATTGATACTGTCAACATAGCTGTAGAAGAAAAATCTTTAGTTTTTATAAGTTTTCATCTTACATGCTATAGTAAACATGAATAATGTTGTGTACAATGACTAATGGCTGCTTCCTGCTTCTCACTTGCTCTCTGCTTAACTATTATTTTTGCAACTAATAACTCATGACAATTCTGGTACCCACAACGTTGATGCAACCCAAACAGTAATTGTGCCCTGGACTGCACCATGACCCTCTCTGCTCATCAGAATTGATGAACTGCTCAGACTGTTATAGGTTGTTACAGAAGATGGTTGTACTCGAGAGAAGGATGGACAAGTTTTCTGAACTCCACAACCCTCTGCCGGTTGAGTTCGCTCATCAGAACTCAAGTCGACAAGATTTAAATGGACACTGGTTATTGGATGCCACTAAGCTGCATTGCCGCATTTTGAATCACTACCATTCAAATCAACACCCTGAAGTCTGCCTGGCACCAGTGCAGACATGAGAGAGGGTGCCTAGGACCTACAGGGTCCCTGCCCCACTTCCACTTCCCACAATATGCCTCTTCTTTCTCCTTCTGGGCTTAATTTTCCTGTTCTAATAAGTAGTGGAATGGACAAGATGCAAACAACTAATTCTGCAGATTTATCAGATTTGATATCAGTTACTCATCAGCCACAGTAACAAAATTGGCAAATAATGCTTTTAACTTACTCAATTTAGCTTTATTAAATGTCAAGTCTATAGCAGGCAAATCATTTTTAATCAATGATTTAATTATGAAGCACAATCTTGATTTTATGATTCAACTGAAACTTGGTTAGACCAAGATAACAGTGCAGCGATTGTTATTGAGTCAACCACAAATTCAGT
Organism: Gadopsis marmoratus; assembly: GCA_036023855.1. Lineage (NCBI taxonomy): Eukaryota > Metazoa > Chordata > Actinopteri > Centrarchiformes > Percichthyidae > Gadopsis > Gadopsis marmoratus. The sequence goes on from JAVQJF010072502.1 coordinate 34,395, forward strand.
TTTACAAGTGAAGCTGTCGGCAATTCTCCTCCTGCTATCTTGGTATTCTGCCTACAGGCTTTTTCAAATGTATTTAGCTGCATGACATCAGACCTTCCACAAATAGTCAACAATAGTCTTTTTGCCGCAACTCACTAATGAACAATAACAGGCCAAAATTTGATTCTTTCCAGTCAGGATTTCGCCACACGAGAGTGCCCAGACTGCTCTTGTTAAGGTCTTCAATTACATCCAATCAAATACAGATATTAGAAAAACATACAAAAAAAGACATGTGAATATATCAAGAATGAAAAGGACGTATGTCTCTGCAGGAAGAACTTGTCTGGCTGCTGCTAGAGTCCTAAGACCAGGTTGAGATGGCTTCCTGTGTGTCAAAGAAGTGACTTTAAAAGTCTACTGTTGGTTCATAAAGCACTGAATGGTTTAGGGCCAATATGCATTTCTGATCTTCTGCTCTGTTATGAACCCTTCAGACCTCTCTAATCGTCTGACACAACCGTGTCTGCTTACAGTCCCCAGACTCAACACTACACACATTGCTTTTGAAAGGTGCTATACAAATGCATTTGTCTTGCCTTGGTGGGTTATCTTAATCATGACA
>JAVQJF010072507.1:0-14847 GCA_036023855.1 Gadopsis marmoratus
TGGACTGCCTGTGCAACCTCTGTAGGGTCCAGGTGTCGCCTCATGCTACCAGTAGTGACACTGACCCGAGACAAATGCAAAACTAGTGGAAACAGTCAGAAAAGATGAGGAGGGGAAAAATGTCAGTGGCCTCCACCTGTAAAACCATTCCTGTTTTGGGTGTGTTCCCGGTCTGCAGGGGTCAGTACCGACCAAAAGTGGTCCAAGGAAGGAAAACCGCTGAACCGGCGACAGGGTCCTAGGCGGCCATGGCTCATTGATGCGCGTGGGGAGCGAAGGCTGGCCTGTGTGGTCCGATCCAACAGCTTCTGTAGCACAAAGTGCTGAATATGTTTCTGATAGAATGGTGTCGGAAGACACAGAGCATCGCAGTTTGTTGCATATGATGGTGTTTTATATATGTATATCCTGTTTGCTGTGACTGACGTGTGCCTGCTCTCAGGATCCTGACTTTGTCTCCAAGTTCACAGAGGAGAAGCTGGGCCAGGCTGAGAAGACAGAGCTGGATCCTCACTTGGAGAACCTGATCACTCGGGCCGACGGCACCAAGAACTGGACTGAAAAGATCTTAAGACAAACGGAGGTGCTTCTGCAGCCCAACCCAAGTAAGAGAAGGGAAAAACAAAGATGTGAAAGACATGTGACCTCTCAACTAGAATCTACACCTCCTCTTAACCAGGCCTCACACCATATGGAGTCCCAGAAGAGACACAGCACATGTATGGCTTTCTGATGACTCAAAAACATAATTGAATAAGTAAGAAACATAATACAAAAAAAATTAATTTAGTATTTTCCATTTTATTTATTCATTATATGGCAAACAGAAGGCAAACTGGTCACCTCTGGGACTCCGTAGTTATTTTATGGAGCGTATTGTGTTTCAAACAAGCAGCCTGTCATTCTGAGATGTGAAATATCTGTAGAACCTTTGTCTTTGCCTCCTCTGCAGCAGCTTAAATTAATTTGTGATGCTACTTTTAGCACAACACTTAAAGATTCCCATAGACCTGCATTCAGCTGCCATAGACTTAGAATGGATAGAACAGTAGCATGAATCTTGGTAGCAATGTCTAACTCTTGATCTGTGTATTTTTTATTTTTTTAACCCTCCACGCTCCAGTTGACCACACTGGTAAGTCAGTCCTCCACATTAATGAGCACAGATGATGTACAGCATACAGATGCACAGTGTGGCTCCACTCATTTCATTTACACTCAGATGTCGATGATTGCATTGTGTGACACGTTCAAACTGGAGTGAATACATACCAACAGTCAGGCCGTCTGCTGTACGCTCACTGACTGTGTAGATACAGAGAGGTGTTGAATTACTAATGACCTTCCCTGCACGAAGACACCTGCCAGTGCAGCCTGCAGAGGCACGTTCTCAAATAAAAGCTGGCGTCGTAATGGTTAGAATGGCAGCGTCTAGAATAATTGCAGGTAGCATGAACAATGAAGGACAACAGTATTTCTGTTAAAGAGAGAAAGTGAGAGAAGCAGCGTGGTGAGCGACATGACTCAGTTGCTGTAACGGTTGACATGTACAATATATTGAATGTATGAAGTCGGTGGGTAAACATGGGGGCGGTGTTGAGGTGGTGTTAACAGGAGTTCAGGGCAAATTATGACTAAAGGCCCGTCTTTCTGTATGAGATGTTCCTAACCGGTAAGTATTTGGGATTTTACAGTAAATCAATAGATACTTCGCACTGCATGTATAGTAAGTAAATGATTAAGTCACTCACGATAAAACGGTGTATCTGTTCATCATCAAAGCAAGAATTCTACATTTTGGGAAATGTGCTTATTCCTTTTTTAGAAAGCTGAGAAGGTTGATAACACGGGAGTATCTGATGAATATTAAACTATACTTAACACAATGTCACTAGTTAAAGGACCAGTGTGTAGGATTTAGGGGAATCTACTGACAGAAATGCAATATAGTATGTCCTACATCATGTGTACAAAATGAAATCTTTTTATTTTAAACTTTTAATTTGTATATGATGTATATTATACAGTTTGGCTTAGCGCTGGAGATTGGAGATATGTGTAATTATTCCTATATGCAGTATTTACACTTAAACATACACTTGAGATTATTGCAAATAAAGATTTAGTAGCTGGTTTTGTAGTTCCTGAAAACGAACTTTTGTTGGGGATTTGTCAGCAAGAGCTTTTGGCTCTTATTAGATGTTTATACTAAAGTTCTTGTCGCGGGCATTTTTATTAAGACTCCTAAAACTCCTGGTGTGCACAGTTTCACAGTGATCTCTTTATCACCTGTTATCCAGGTGCTCGAATCGAGGAGTTCATCTATGACAAGCTGGATAAGAAGCTTCCCTCCAAGGCAACCAACGCAGAGCTGCTGGGCCAGCACATGCTGGACGCTGCCAATGAATTTGGGCCCGGGACACCGTACGGTCAGTGGAGCTGCTACTGAAGCCTATGCTGTTGCAGCTGATGACACTAGATCTGCACTCATGAAGTACTGGAGAGCTGAGCATCGTGATTATTGGGGCAAAAAAATTGAATTAAATAAATTGTAAAAAATCCATATATTTATATGCAGTATAGCAATGATGCTGCTGAAATAAAACTCAAAGCCTGACATGATGTGATGGATCCGTTCATAACTTCAAAACTCACACTCTGGGTGTTGGTCAGTCTGTACCTGAACCACATAGGTGGGACCAAATTCCTTTCAGTCAGAACCATTAAGATTTACATTATTTCAAACCCCATTTTTGCCCTCAGCTCAACTTCCAGAATAGCATCAGTGTGATATTGAGTTCTTTTAGCACAGTGTCTAAATGCTTGTAAAACATGCTTCCAGTTGTCCAGTATTTCACTCCCAGGACCCACATCATCCGTAGGTTAGCATCCTTCCACTGCCTCGCTTGTTATCTGCAGCTGTGTGTGTGTGGAATTGTAGGCAGCACCCTGATCACAGTGGGAGAGTACCAGAAGAGACTGGGAGGGGCAGAGCGTGAGTTCCTCCATACGTCAGCCGCCTCCTTCCTCACCCCTCTACGCAACTTCCTGGAAGGAGACTGGAGGACTATATCAGTAAGTCTGGCTCAATTACCCACCACGGCAAGTCCAAATGTTTCCCCCGGGTTCTGATTGGCTCTCTCCTGTCCCCTGCAGAAAGAGCGGCGACTGCTGGAGAATCGACGGCTGGATCTTGACATCTGCAAAGCGCGCCTGAAAAAAGCCAAGCAGGCGGAAGCCAAAGCAGCGGTGAGATGCTGCTGCTGTTCTTCCTCCTCCTCCTCCTCCTCCTCACCTCTGCAATAGTATTTAAATCACAGTAACCATGAGTCCCGCAGCAGCTAAACTGAGCACAACAGTGATTGACCTGACTTTCCAGGTGGTGGCACTATAACATCCTCTTTTACTGTTTCATCTATAATCTCTTAAAGTAGTAAGAGAGTGACGGTAATTAACTTGTTTTGGCCACTTGGGGGCAGCGGACAAGCTGTGAACACAACACGGATGTATTATCACCTAATTAAAGTTACTGCTGCGAACATGTTGGCAAACAGTTGCCTATTTACACATCCAGCAGCCCCAGAGCAATATGATCATTCATTTGGAATGATTTGTTTGTGTCCACCTGTCAAACAGTCCAATGTTTTCTCTCCTTTAGCTGTAACTGTGTCTGCTGTTTGCTGCTGAGCAGGTAGTACACAGAGCTGTGTCACCGAAGACGGCGGCCTTCTGCTGCAAACGGGGCTGATGGTGAGAGCGAAGCGAAACCGTGAAGCCAAAACGACGAGCTGAAAGCTGCTACAACGCTCCACAGAGCTGATGTTTCTCTTCGCCATGGCGACCCCTAAACATTTGGTGCAAGGTGAATTAGTTGCTGAAGCCAGTTTAGATTTTCTAAAATCACATTTTTTTTTATGGGACTGTTGATCCAGTCGTCCCCAAATTTCGTGTGGTAAATGTAATGTGAAAGGTGTCGCTCATAGAGCCGCAATCACAGCTCTATGGAGCCTTTTAGGCTCTTTTAGCTGATAGTTTTGGTTTTACAGCCGATTGATAAATCTATCACCTGTCCAGCAGCAAACCGCAGACAAATGTATCGACTAACGAAGAAAACAAACTTCTGTCAGTTAGATTCTTCTCTCGGGAGCTGTGAAGACTTAAACAGAGCTACAAGGAGAGTGAATATTCCATTACAGCTCATTGAGTGTCCAGAAACACAATTAAGATGGGATGCTCTGTATCTGGGTGAATTAGACTACTGTTCAAACTTAGCTTACTGTTACAGCGCTTTGGGAACCGTTCCGGTTGAAAAGCGCTATATAAGAAAGAGTCCATTTACCATTTACCATCTGCTGCATGTGGACATAGTCATTCCAACTTTATAAGCCAGGTATATGATGGTGGCTGCATGTGTCAACTAAATGGTGTTCTCCTGCCCCCTAGTGGCCAAAAATACACAACTGCAGAAACGCATTTGTTTCAAGTTGAATAATTAGCACAGTTGGTGTGGTGCATCTTGTGCCAGCTGTTCTCTACCACATCTACGCATTTTAAGACTGAAAAAGCTCAAAGAAGGCAAAGACAACCAGATCACATGGGATAAGAGTGCGTACAGAGGGAGAGGAGGAGAGAAGGGCTCAGTGCATCATGGGAAGTCTCCCGGCAGTCTAGGCCTATAGCAGCATAACTAAGGGGGGGCTCACCCTGCTATAAGCTTTATCAGCTAACATACATTACAGGAAGATGATGTAGCACACTACTAGATACAGTATTGTATTGGTACACAAGTACCAATTGTTCACGAAGCTTCTCTCAGCTTCCAAGGGTCATGCTGCAGAGCTGGGGATCAGGGTTGGCGGTTCAATCCCCAGCTCCACATGTCCACATGGGCAAGAAGTGTTTTGGGAACCTTCAAGGTTGAAACAGAGCTATATAAGTGAAGTGCATTCACCATTTACAGCAATGAGGGAGTAAGAATGTAATTTGAATCTGAATATTTATTGCTTTAAAAGCGATCAATAAATGAGTAATGGCGCTGGAGAGTCTCACAGGGTCGACATGCCTCTGAGATCTTTGTAACAGATGTTAAGAAATGTCATATTGACCTTTTTAAATGTTTTCAACCCCTTTAACTGGATATCTCCACCATCTGCTTTGAACCTTTTCTAAATGACCTGCGCTTGTGCTGTTTGATCTGTATCTTTATGCTGCTTTGCTTTTAGTTTTTCTGCTTAATGGTTGAAACTGCATGACTGTGCCAACATGTGTGTTTCCTCCTCCCTGCTCTCGTTTGTAGGCTGTACCTGATTTTCAGGAGACAAGGCCTCGAAATTATGTTCTTTCTGCCAGTGCATCAGCGGTAAGAGTAATCCCAATGGCACACATGCAGGAGCACGGCTAACATGCATACAGAGCTAGAACACTTAGTGGTCTTTACAAAATGTTAAAGCCAGAGTATGCAGCTTTGGAAAAAAGAAATTACACTTAAAGGTTAATAAGCTAAAAAAATGCAGCGTTGCTCACTTCAGTGCACATGGTCTGGTGTGAGCAGCAGCTTATGTTTCTTACATATTTTTTGTGGGACATTATTAAGTCAGTTTGCTGATTTTTTGACTTTCCCTACTGTTGCTAATTTATGCTACGTCTTAGCATTTGCCATTATCCTGTGATTGCCTTTTGTGGCCGCTGGGATGCTCTCTTCAAATCATAAAAAATGAAATTCCAAATATGTGCATTGGTTTGCCCAGTGAGCACAGTTTGGCATTTTACAGGTGCGGAGGTTTGTTTTACCATCAAGATTAACTATATCCTGTGGCATTTTTAAAAGCCTCTTACTCAAATCATTGAAACTAACTAAATTAAATCAAGGTCAGGACAGTGAACACAATGATTACAACCAGCAGAATTCCAGCTTGCCTGGTTCAGATATTAAAACACACGGAGGAGGCACCTGGACTCAGTTTACGACACATCACCTGCGGAGCCTGTATATTTGGCAGCATGACATGACAGCTAGTCAATAACACTGCATGATGCACATGTTATACATTTTGATTGAGTTATTGTTTTGGAAGTAAATCATGTGAAACGGCTGCATTTATACTGCATTTCTAATGTTAACAGCACTGCTGCATGATGTTTGCAGCGTAAGTATGATAACTGAGGACATGAGCATGTTTCGCGCATGTTTAATTTTTGTTATTGTTGTTTGGTTCCCCTGAAAGTTACATTTTTATTTTGTATTTGACATACAAACACATTGGGGAAATACTGTGTAATTTGAATAAACCACATTCAGAGGCATATCCACTTGCTCCGCACCAGTGTGATCTGAAGCGATCGCATGTCTCTGAGGAGACTAAACTGACTTTTCTAGTTGCACTGGTCATAAGAGAGCCATATCGCAGTGTATCAGACATATTGGAGAGGTATGGTGGCCCTAATGTGCCAAACCGTTCGCAGAAATTGACAAAATGAGCAAAAAACATTTCATCAGAAGCAACACAGCAAAAGTCTTCTTAGCTGTGGTGGTGATTGCTGTGTCGAAATGAGACCTGCTACTAAACATCAGCTGTGCCGCATACATCATGACGTTACAGATTTTTTCATTTCGCATCACCCTAACTGCTGGCCTGTACTTGTAGAGCATTTCGTTCCTACGCTGTTGCTTTACAGTCTACTGCAGCATCAATAACATGTCAAATATATAAGTACCCAATTATAAGAAGCAGTGCAATAATGTCAAAATAATCAAAGTCAGAATCCTACTTTCGTACTGTAGCTGGTTATGGTGGAGCTGCTGGGCCATTTAATCATGTTCTGCAAACTCACTGCTAACTAACTTATAGCTATAAAAGAAATAGAAGTATGAAGCAGAAAACGAAAATACTCAAGTAAAGTACCTTGAAATTGTACTTAAATGCAGTACTTGAGCAAATCAGGTCACTAACATCGACTCACCACCAGTGTGACCCTCCTCATAGTGTCGGACATGAACGGATCTACATGTGGCACCTTTTTGCTTGTAATTACACACAACTGCACCAGTTTCGTGTTGCCTTCATGAGATCACACATGGTGAGCTTTTTAGGAATCATTCAAATGACCACAGCTGTACGACATTCCCCTTTTTTTTACCAAATAGTACGACCTCACAGCTCTGTTGAACCATGTCAGCAGCAGGTTTGACCTCAGACGCTGTGACCTGCAGCGGCGTTTCCTGGCGGTTTCTGCGGCACACAGCAGCCAGGTTCTACTGAGACTGAACCACAGAACACAGCAGTGGGGTTTAAGAGGTCGCGTGATTTTTTGAGTCCAAACAACACAGCTTTAAACCCATCTGAAACTTTAAACCACAGCTATGCTACAGTAATAACAGACTGAACACACCCAAAACCTTTTCACTTCCTCTATCGGGATGAAAGCGTAAACGTCATGTCAGAATTAGAAGTAAGAACTGGCGGTGTCTTCTGTTGTGTTTGGCCCTGTGACTGAAGCAGCTGCAGAGTGGCTGGGAGAGCTGGGATGTGGCGGCGGATCCCGGTGCATCAGACCAGAGGAAGGTTGTACACGAGACATCTGTCAGCCACAGTAACACAGGAGTAGACCCGTGTCATGTTGTGCTGTTTATGGTGGTAGCATAGTAGCCCTCCAGTGAGTCAATGTGTGTTTCGTGGGAAAGGCTTTTTTTTTTTAATCCCCCCATCGTCCTACCTGATAAGACTTCGTGCTCACGTTGCCTTTTTGTTGTGTTTCTTAAAAGTTAGGAAACAAATTGAGGTACATTATTGGCAAATTCAGTATTCATGTGGCCAGAAAATAACAAGGTTTCAAGTTATGTGTGAAAGGAAATGGGTGATGAGGACGGATGGCTTCATTAGCTGATTTAAACCCTTTATTATCCTGTTTGCATCCTTGGAAATGGATCTGTGCAGTTGTTTTACATCCAGCAGTTTAATGCCTTTCTCCCATTTTCCTACTTCATTTGTAATGACACCTAAACGGTGTGCGACCAACGTTGTCTCTTGAGAAACGTCGCAAAGCAAAACACGCTGAAAGGAGAGAATAAAAGGGAAAAAATCTAATCTCATCATAATGAGGTTTATTTTATTTTATATGTGCAATTTCAAAAAAGCATACACTAATAATCATGTACAACATCTATGCAATGGTAAAGAGGTTTTCCTACAATAACACATGTTTAACACAGGGGGGCGCAATGCAACAACCATTCATCTTCCTCTTCAGCATCTGCAGAATGTAGAGTAAAGGTCAAGTTCAGTTCAGCCACCAGACACAAACAAACGGACAAACAGTATCTGTTATCATGCACATCCTTTGAGTAAAATTCACAATAATGTCATTTCAACAACATGACCAATTGCTATATTTACCTTCGCAGGCTTAAATAGGAGCCGCGGTGGGCCTGGATGAAGCCTGACTTAAACGCTCTGTGGATCTCTGACCTGTTCCGACTGTTCCACAGCAGCACGTAGTGGTTATACAGTTACACAAAACCTACATTTTTACTAAAATGTGCGCTAAACTTTTTACTAACCTGTTTCATTTTAAATCGTATTTAGCCTGCGTATGGTATTTAAAATCTGGGACAACAGTGCAAAGAGCTTCTCACAGAATGTAGCTACAGTCAGATTTATACTATATTTTTGATGCATAAAGCTCCGTAAAGCACAAAGATGGGCAAGCTGTCAGAAAGCCTCGCGCTCCGTTTAAACATTGAGCACAAAGCGATATAAATGTGTCAGAGAGGGATGTGACCAAATCTGCTTTGAGTTTCAAAAGATGTTGTTTTCTTCAAGTGCATTTCACAGATAAAGTGGTGCTGTTGGTTTAAAAACATCAGTATGTTACGTTTAAGAGATTTATTATGAAAAATCCAGTAGGACACTGTACAAAATATCAAAGAAAACCAAATCAAAGTTGATCAGATATGCAGGTTAATTTTTGCAGCTGTCAAACATCTTAATTGCTTAACTGATTTAATGCAGGCATATTGTGAGCAAAGTGTGTTTTGTAAGCTCTGCAATTTAAATAGAATTCAATTGAATGGATTATGTTAGACACAGTCGGGTCCATAAGTATTTGGACAGTGACACAACTTTTGTACTTTTGCCTCTGTGCACCATCACAATGGATTTGAAACGAAGCGATCAAGATGTTGTCATCATCTGTCAGACATGGTGGAGGTGGTGTTGTAGCATGGACGTCGTGTATGGCTGCCAGCTGGGTCACTGCTGTTTATTGATGATGTGACTGCTGATGGAAGCAGCAGGATGGATTCCGAAGTGTAAAGGACTAAACTACCTGCTCAGATTCAGCCAGATGCTGCAGGACTGACAGGACGGTGCTTCACTGTACAGATGGATAATGACCCAAAACATACTGCAAAGCAGCCCAGGAGCTTCTCAAGGCAAATAAGTTGAATATTCTTCAGTGTTTGAATCAGTCACCTGACCTCAACCCAACTGAGCAGCGTTTCACAGACTGAAGACAAAACTGGGGGCAGAAGGACCCACAAACCAGCAGCAGCTGAAGGCGGCTGCAGTAAAACCTGGCAAAGCATCTCACAGGAGGAAACTCGGCATCTGGTGACATCCATGGGTTCCAGACTGCAGGCAGTCACTGACTGCAAACTGTTTTCAACCAAGTATTAAACATAATCCTTATATTTAGAATTATGTTAGTTTCTCCAATTACTTTGAGCTTCTGAAAATGGGGGACTTTGTATAAAAATTCCTAAACAGTTAACGATATATTTTTGTCGAACCCCTTGAATTGAAGTTGAAAGTCGACTCTTCATTCACATCTTGATCGATTCGTTTCAAATCCATTGTGATGGTGTACAGAGGTAAAAGTACAAAACTTGTGTCACTGTCCAAATACTTATGGACCTGACTGTATAGGAAAAACCATTCAGACACCAAGGGATGTTCAGCGTAGGGCAGCAGAATGACCAGACGTGGCCCTGGCAATGATGGACTGTGTCTGTGTTTAAATCAATTTTAATTGATAAAATAAATCAGATTTAATGAGCTCTGTTTGATTCAGAGTTGGTGCCTGAAAATCTGGCCTGGGATCAGGGCTTAAGATCAAGTAGACATGCCTTTTGAGCTGAGTGGCTTCAGAGTAGAAAGTCATAATAACGGAAACTAAACCCAGTTTCTGAGGATGATGAAAATCCAGCAACAGCTCCGTCTACCTTGCAAGTTCCTCCTCAGATAAGACATAGTTTCAAGTTTGTTATATTGTCAACGTAATTTGATGTTTGAGTCTAAGAATTGTTCATGACTGCTTTGTTCTGTTCTCATGCTGCGTCTCTCAGCTGCTGAGTGAGGAGGTGGACAAAGTAAGTACCTTCACCAGTGGACAGCATTACGTGTGTCTGTACAGTCCTTTTTTAATACTTCCTTCCTGTCCTTTCACTTCCACCCGCAGGCGGAGCATGAGCTTCGCGTCGCTCAGACAGAGTTTGACCGGCAGGCTGAGGTCACCAGACTGCTGCTGGAAGGCATCGGCAGCACACATGTGAGTGTACAACACCGGTCATGTGTTTCCTCCTGTAACCAGCAGTGCCAGAAAACGGTTAGTCAGAGTCACCAGACCATCCTGTCCAGAGGAGGGATGTAGAGGAAATGGGGCAGCATGAGTCAGATTTGCAGAATTGATGCTCCCAAAAGGATCCACCCAGGATCTTTTCTCACATAAACACTGTACGCCTACAGGGGAGCTCGCCCAAATGTCCACGGTTCCAAGACCATAATCCATTATTTAGGTTGAGTGAATGTAACAGCTACATAGCCTGCTCCAAATATTCTATATATAGAACAACTGTCCAAGAGCAGTAAGGCCACATCCGTCTGCCCTCAGTCCCTGCTCATCTTTCAGCCTCTCCAACCAGGAAAAGCTACACCAATAATTTTCCTGGTTTGTTTCTTTTTCTGGCTTTAATACTTCCTTTGAACGCAGAGTTTCTTTTATTATCTGGAGCATCAGGTTTTTCTTCATGACTCCTAGTTGCTTTAGCTACTCCGCCGCTGCGGTTGCTCCCATCAGCTCTGGGAAACCAGAGCCATGTAGAGAGAACTATCTGAGGTCTACGTGAACCATGTGACCATCGAGCATTTTGAACTTCTGTTGACACGAATCCTTCTGTGCATGGCTCTGTGGCAAACGGCACAGGAATGTCACCACGCCCACCAGATCTACAAACTCTGGTATTCAGTGACACAACAGATACAAGCGTGATCATGAAGCTGGGGTTAAATTAACAACACAAAAAGCTTTCGGAGGAGGGTAGGGTGGTGGAGGGAGCGGTGACAGGGTGAGTATGAGCACTGGAATGAGTGTATGAGAATAAACGCCCGGTCATAACAGCAAAGATATGTGCTGGGGATAATCTGGACTCATGACCTTCATATGATATCCTGCCAGACTATTTCTCAGCTCTGAGCAATTTCCAAGCAACCAGTGGAGACTCTAGGAACACGCCACACCATCCCATAACACCATGTAAATCTGTGAATTGATATTTTTACACTTCAGTCTTCCTACAGATTAACCAAACAAAGAAATAACATGTTAGTTACTGTGCTGGTAGACAGATTTAGTTACCTATTGCATAGAGCCTGGCCAGCTGTTTTCCCTTGTTTCCAGTCTTTATGCTAAGCTAAGCTAAGCTGCTGCTGCATTTAGCCTCATGGACAGATAATAATAAGAATAATGCCATCAATCTTCTCATCTGACTCTTTGCCAGAAAGTGAATAAGCGTATTTTCCTTTAAGAGTAAACGGATAAAAACAACAACTTTGTGGTTCCTATTTGTAGTGTTGAAATGAGGGAACCAGTGTATCCTGACATGTGATGATGTCGCTCACTGCCAGGGATTCATCTGGTCCTTTCTCCCCTCAGCTCAACCACCTGCGCTGTTTGCAGGATTTTGCGGAGGCTCAGGCCACTTACTTCGCCCAGTGTCATCACTACATGCAGGACCTTCAGAGGGAGCTCAACGGGTGAGGACCCAGTGCTGGTAGCGTCACCTGTCACCTGGTGTGACAGAGCTAGGTTATCAGTCACTCAGGCCAAAGGGTAAAGGGACTTTAAGGGTTAATGAAGTTTCAAAATGCCAACGATCGTTTGAGATGAGACGGTGAAGGTTTCACTTTCCACACATGTCTTGTGCTGCTTGGCTTGTTGGATGAGCTCAGCGTGAGCGTTGGCTTCGTCACGCACGTCCTGCTGCTCGCACAGCTGGATGTGCGTGACGCACTTACGCCAGTGAAATGCTTACACAAATGGAGTTATTTTTTTCTCGTGCACATTTCTTTCCCAAACAAAATCCCCAACAAGCTAAATAGTGTTTCAAACGTCAGAGGCTACACATGCCTTCACTAGTCATCGTAGTCTGACCACTGCTGCTCCTTGTGAGCTAAAGTGGAGTGTTACATCACAACTTTATTTATATTGCAACTTTTAAAAACAGAGTTTACAAAGTTCTTTGTGTTGTCCTGACAACAGAAGATACCAAATCCAGAGCGCAAGTAGACCGCAAATAAACTTGTGAAATACATAAGACGCATTCAAACACAGATGACGAATCTGTTAAAAACACCACAGAGTCAAGCTGCCTCATCTGTTTGCACTTGACCACGACCAAATCAGGGAGCAGAATCTCAAATCACAAATGTTTCTTTTCGCTCGATTTGCAACATCTGCAGCTAACCATGTGAGCAAACAAACAAAGCTGGGAATCCACTGCAACATCTCATATCTGTCATTTGTCTCCATATCATGCAGATGCGCTAATGTCACCGGTGCCCCCCACCCTTCTGCTGCTGTCTGCCCCAACTCTGTCTCCTCTGCATTCCTGTCTGGATCATCGCTTCCTGGAGATGCTGTCTCCTCATCGTCTGGCCAAAGGCCCAGCACTCTGGCTATGGAGCAGCCACAGCTCCCTGTCACAGGCACCAGGAAGGCCAAGGTCCTGTATGACTACGACGCCCACGATCCCAACGAGCTTTCCCTCTTGGCTGATGAGGTACAGTAGGATATTATGAGTGATCCCTTACACATGGAACAAGATATTCTACTCATAAACAGGAGGTCAGCGATGGGAGACAGAATCCACTACCCTTATCCTGAGCTACATCTCAGTCATTCACTGGAATCAGCTGTTGTCCAGCGCCACAAACACTTTTGGATTAGGTTTTGGAAAGATATTGCGGTTAAATACTGAAAATCATGTCACCATTGAGGTTTCATTCCATATTCGCCTTGCTTAAATGATGCATGGAACTTCCTGTAATGGTCCCAGAAGGAATGGATTTGGGGTTAAAGTAATACCAGGATACCAGGATTCACTCCTCATTCATTTCAATGAAGAGGAGACTGCTGCCTCGTTCCGAGCAGAAGGGAAGCTGCACGTTTGGCAGTGAATAACAGAAGTTACTGGCACTTAAGCATATAAATATCTGTTTATGGAATGTGGTCGGTCTGCTAGGCATGCTACCTCATGGAGTTTATACACTCTCTTTCCTTTTCCATCTGCTGTTTGGTCTTATCTGAGCAAACCTTTAGAAATGACTGTACAGACACTAATCTTGAGGAAGTGGAGGCAGAAGTTCCAAAACGCATCGTGGAATTAAGAGTTTGAGACTGAAGAGTGAAAGGAGGGCTGATGATGCAATGTATTTCTTTCTGTTTCATTTAGAAACAACCTTAAGAATTGGTGTATTTTCTTTTTAAATAATTTCATTTTCTTAACACAGTTTTTGTCAAATTTGTCTTAAAATATCCTGCTTTGCTGTTTTGTTCCTGCAGCTCATTACCGTATACACCGTACCAGGAATGGATCCTGATTGGTTGATTGGAGAACGGGGGAACGAAAAGGGCAAAGTCCCGGTCACCTACCTTGAACTGCTGAGCTAATGGACCAAACGACAGGACACGTGCGTGCGTGCACATACACACTTGCAAAAACTTCAGTCTACTGTCACGTATGCATTTAGTACACATGGTGTATTTTGATCGTAAATACTTATGCAAACCTGTTGGAAGTTTCTATAAATACAGATAACTAATGGGAGGAAGTTACAGCAAATGCATCATGTTTGACGTCCTCTTATTCCAGTAACGTATATATTCAGAGTGTGAGGCCACAGTTATAGATACACTCACTCGTTTTGTTAACAGTGCAGTTTGGGTGTTTTTGTGTGAAAACTGAAACTCAGTTCTTGTCACTCTTACATGTGTTTTTTTTTTTTGAGGCATTCAAGGACCTTGTGTTATCCATTAAAGGATCATTCCCATTTATTATGACTCGGGTCTTGTTTGTGTAGTTTGAGCCATCATGTGTATCGTCTATGACAACGTTGTACCAAAGTAGCTGCTGAGATCTGGAAACAAAGAGGCGTGGCTTCAATGGGGCAACAAACACAGCTGTCAGACAGATGGTTGTAAACAGGCCAATAATTTAGCCAGCTTATCTAAATCACTGTATAGAGAGCTGACATAAAACTGGAAATTCCCTTCGACTAGCTGCCGTGTTGTATTAAGCGCTGTCTCTCTGTCCACGCTGAATCTGGTAAATATACTTACTTAATATAGTTACATCATGTAAACGAACCAGGACATAACGACTCAAGTAAAAGATGGCTGAGTTGCTACCTTTGTGCTTTTTAAACAGAAAGCACACATTTTTTATTGTAATATTTAATCAAATCAAATCAAATCAAATTTTATTTATATAGCGCTATATCATAACAAAGTTATCTCATAGCACTTGTAAATATAGAGCAAGTCCAAGCAAACTCTATATCTACAGACCCAACA
>JAVQJF010072513.1:0-34465 GCA_036023855.1 Gadopsis marmoratus
TGCACCTCAGGCTGTCCAGGAACTCAGTGATGCTCTGGTCCAGATCTGGGAGGAGATACCCCAGGACACCATCCGTCGTCTCATTAGGAGCCCCGATGTTGTCAGGCAGCATACAAGCAGGTGGAGGCCGTACAAACTACTGAGGACCATGTTGAGTTGCTGCAATGACACTTCAGCTGAATGGACTAGCTGCTGCATCATTTTTTCACTTTGATTTTCAGGGTGTCTTTGAATTCAGCCTCTGTAGGTTGATCATTTTTATTTCCTAACACATTACCCAGTCCATATCTGTATAGATATCTAGCATGATTTTTGTTTCCCATTGAGATCTGATGTGTTTTCAAAGTGTTCCTTTAATTGTGTGTGTGTGTATGTTATGACCATGGGTCATGGGATCTGTTATGTGAGGTTGTCCCTCCTTGGCTGGGGGTGGCGCCATTCACCCAGGTGTGTTTGAATTTGTTTCAGGTGGTGATTGGTCGGGAGGTGGATGACTTAAAGCAACGCCTGCCTTCTTTCTCCTTGCCTGACTCCCAACGAGACCAGGCTGCATAACAGATGGGAGGACGGGGAATCATCCCGGGATGCTCGAGTGTGTCGTGAGATGTAATGTAAATGGTGTGAAAAAGCTAAGAAGAAAATCAGAGCAGTCCAGGGTTATTGTAGGGGAGAGGCCATGTTGTTTTTATTCCCTTGTTTTCTCCTGTGCTGTGGTGAGGGAGTTCGGTGAAATCTCGTCTGTTTCTTTTGTTTGTTTTGGATTAGGACAGTTAATTGGGTTGGGTGGTTAAGGTGGTTTTGTTCATTATTTTGGCGATACGCTCCCTGACGTTATGTACCCTGATGAAATAAAAATGTTGATGTGGACTGCACTTGCCGTGGCCTTGGTCATCCTTGGGAGCAGGGAAGAGAAGGAGGGGGTCTGCGTTGTTATAATGGACCCTGTTTAGTGCTAGCCCACTGATATAATGCCAATCAGTATTCAAGTATTCATGTCTTGGCGATCAAGAAAATCTGCTGAGGCACAAAAAACTCTCAAGAGCCATTAAAGCATGACGTTCTCCAAAGAGTCGATATGTGACAGATTGATAAATGAACAAATTATCCAACTTCATCGGCGCAGGACTGTTGTCATAGTTAACCATCAAAAATCAAAACATATCTATTTCATTCTGATAGCTGTCTATAGCTTCAAAGTCAAAGGGATATTGTAATTGGATGCTGATGCGGGCCAATATTAATCATCATTTTTATTGTCAGGCAGTGGGCAGAGCCGCCCTGTTTGGTCCAAGACGGAGTATGCAGAGGAGAAAAGACCAATTTCCTCGCTGTGAATGGAAAGTTCTCTAAAGCAGTTTGGAGTGATTTCTCATCAATCACGGCACATTCCTCCTGAGCTGGGAGTTGGAGGAAAAATGAGAGAGCGGGACACCGAGAGAGAGAGAGAGAGAAAGAGAAAGGGTTGGACCACTCTATTACCTGAGCACACTTCACTGTGAATAATGATGACATAAATGACATAAAAGCACTCAACAGCCTCTTTTTAAAACATTACCAGTATGGATCTACACCTTCAGTCATGGGATAAAACACGTTGAACATTTAAGACGCCCCTGGGTGAGAGCTGGGGAACATCACGCAGCAGCGTGCTTCATCAAGAGGATGGCGAAGATCGTCTGTATTTTTCAGATCCTCTCTTTTTATCCTAATGTATATTAACAACCAAACAGTTGTCCTCTCCGAAAGTGACTTCACATTATGCTTCACGCCGTCTCGCTCCCTCCACACCATTTCTCTTGACTCATTTGATAATATCAAAAAAACAAACTGTCACGTATGTGATGTAACGTCAGGCAAATCTGCTCATTTGTCTATCTCACGAAAATCTCCACAGCGCAAGTTCTGACATGTTTGCCATCAATATTTTATAAGTAAGCCCCTGGGATTTTATGTCTAAACCTCACACTGGCTTTTTTCCAAACCACTCAAGGTCAATTGCCTGCTTCTGTCAAAGACCTTTTTTTTTTTCTTTTTTTTCTCCTTGAGAGAAAACAGCCACACCACTGAAATAAAGTGACATCTTGTGCCATTATAGCATATTGTGCAAAACCAAAACTAAAAAAGCTCATTCTGCACATGAAAGTTTCAGCGTGGGGAGGAATGCTAACCGTGACCAGACCAACGTCTGTATGTTGACAGGTCAACGCGCTCGTTGCTGCGAGGCTCTCGCAGTCCGTCAGCTGTGCAAAGCAACCGCGTGTGCACCTGCAGGTCCAATGAATAATTGAATGATACACACTCACACAATATTTCTGTTTTGATATGGAAAGGAAAGAAGTTCTTACTGTTCTCGTGTAACTAACTTTAGTTTTGTCATTCCATAGTTTAAGACGATCTGCAAGCTTCTCCTTTATTTATTTACTAATCCAGATTCTTCTGCGCGGCATTATAAAACCTCCTAGAGAGCGTTGCAGCTAAATGTTTTTTACACAACTCTCTACGGTACTTTAACTCTTATGAGATAACATATCATTACAATCACATCATCATAGGCTTCGGTCAATACCAGCCGTGCACGTGCATGCATTACCATTATTTACCCGAAATGTACAGAGTGTGCATATCTTCCTACTGCAATATGCTTTCTTATAACATTCTGGCCTGTAGTGTTAAAATGTGTATTCCATAAGTTGTTAATAAAGCGTTTCTACATCAGTGGACATTCAACATGCTAATGAGATTTAAATATTCACCCGCTGACCTTCTGTGCGTGCAGCTATGCTGGTTCGAGGGCTCCCGCAATGTGTAATCGCTGTAATTCAAGGTCTGACAGAGAGCTTTGTGTCACAGCGATGATCATTTACCACCCACATTAATATGCATCACTCATGCGCTACTCAGTTGGTCAGTATATACTTTAACCTTCCAGGTTGCACCAAGTGCTTTAAAGACTGTACATATACTGTATATACATATACAGCTCTGGGAAAAATGAAGAGACCACTCCAAATTTCCAAAGTTCATTTATTCAAATACATAGCTATAAATAGTAAAACCAGAGAAGTGATAATTTTGCATTTTCCGTGTGTGTGTGTGTATTTCTACATATATATGTAAGATGAAAAGAGCATATGACGTTTACAATGACGGCGGCAGTTACATTTAGAAATTTTAGAGTCATTTTTGAAACAAGGATCCTTGATGTCAGAAAGACGAGGATAAAGGCAGACTTTTGACACGACAACTGGCATTTCATCAGCTGTTAGCTAGCTTCCTAATTAAGCTCACGTTAGCTCCACGAGTGTGCGTTCACGCAGCGAAGCCAGGCTGCAGAGAGCCGGCTTCCACACGGCAGAGGTGCTGGTAATGAACAGCCCCCCACCCACCTCCACCCCCACGTGCTCATGTGCTTTGGGAGTATCGCTTGGTTACTACTGTGCTGTAGGTATTAGAGCAGATAAACACACTGTTAAATTACTTCCTTTACACTTTTGCTCGTGTGTAATCAGTTTTGGAGAAAGCCAGAAAATAGACACCACCCTCCATACTTTTCTTTTTTATCTGTTGCCCCATGCACCGATTCAACATGAGGAGAAATCTAAAGCCCCCCCCCCCCCCGATATGTGTAGTCAAAGTGAATCCAGGCAGTTCACCTACAGGAGTCGTAATTGAAAGCTTACATCACTATTAGTCACATGCGCCCTGACAATAAGCTCAGGTGGAATCATTCACTTGAGACAACTGCCATAACTTCGGCAGCTTCGCCGAGCCAGAATTTGCTTCAGATGAGCTACACTTTATTAATCCGAGAGGAAAACTGACTGGCATGAAGGACGACGAGACCCAGAAATGGAAGGAATGCCAAATGTCTGACTTGATTGCTGTTCGGGGAGATGGCACAATTCAGTCACAACTGGAAGGCACATACTGTACTGCAACCGAAATACGCTGGAAACAGAAGCAGATGTGTCAACTTGTGTTATTGTTGCTCTGCACATGCTTGTCTTCTGAATATTGATGTCAGTTTATATTAATATTAGATTTGGGCTACATCCAAGACTACACACACACATATATGAGCAGCAATTAAGAACTGTGCATACACTGCGGCTTTTGTGAACAGCAGGAATGATTGACCCACAAGGCCTCTGGGCTTCCTTCTCCTTCAACCATATTTGCCATTTTTATGCTTAAGAAATACATTTTATGCTAATGAAGCTAAAGTAAAGAAGCTAATGGAGTTGATGTAATATTGACTTGTAGGTTCACGGCCAAAGCAATTCACACAAATTTGGTTTTATTCTGAATCATCAGGTCTGAATATAAACTAGAACACCAGCGCCTTGATGAGGTGAATATTTTATGTATTGCCAGCCAGATGGATTATTCAGCATCACCACCATTCGGACAATTCCAGGTGTTAAGTGCTTAGCTGACTTTCAAACGGACCCTAAATACTGTGATTTTGAAGCTGTCCGAGGCAATTCTCCAATAGAACGAAGCTAGATTTTCAAATCTAAAAACCAATGAACATATTTACTTAAAGCTATTTTGACTGCTGCTTATAGCAAGTATAAGTAGCAAGATTTTTGAAGAGTGAAAACATTGTCATGGAGAGAAGACGCAGCTAAACATTATCCAGCTCTATATGTTCGCTGCTGAATGTTATCCGACGTTAACGACCATCAGTCATTTTACTCGCCACTTCTAAAATGTACAATGTGTGCCTCGTGATGTTTGAAATGTCAGCTCTGTTATGCTTATATACTCAGTTACCCTACAAAGTAGAAACATTGGCAATGACGGATGACATTTTATTAAAGACTAATGGAATTCATATTATTCATAAAAATCAAAAACATATTGCACGAATACTTAAATGGGGAAAACAACAGTGGCCACAAAGGCATGATTGAAGTGTGTAACTTTAAGCAGCTCTAATTAGGAAACAAGCCACGACGACCCGATTTCCCTGTGAAAATAAAATATGCAACATTTTGAGTTTTTTGATTTTTACTTGTTAAATTAAAAAACACAAAATGGATATAAGAGATCCAGGCAAAGATTACTGATGCAAATCATCACTGTGCTTTTTGACTGTGGCAAAACATCATTATGTAGTCATAGTCCTGCTTTTATTCAAATGTTGTTAAAAAAAAAATATATATACTGTATATTAATAATAAAAAGAAGCAATATAGCAGTGATTATAATACACTTACTTTTTATGTAAAAGAAAAGAGACCAAGGCTTGTTGGTCCATTCCCGTCTATCTGAGCTGAAACTCGCCACCCCCAAAAACAGTGCACGGTGAGTGAATTGCCTCCTTATGTAATGAAAGGAACGGATTTTAATTAAACACAACTAAAACATCCTGGTACGCCCACTAATAATAGATTCCTCACAGTTCCATCCAATTTACAACTGTGCTCCCAGTTTGGCCACAAACACAGTCGCCACCTTTGGGACTCCTTGCTCTGAACCAGTTCTCTCC
This sequence comes from Gadopsis marmoratus, assembly GCA_036023855.1. NCBI lineage: Eukaryota > Metazoa > Chordata > Actinopteri > Centrarchiformes > Percichthyidae > Gadopsis > Gadopsis marmoratus. Next base: position 5,495 of record JAVQJF010072513.1, read on the forward strand.
AGCAGATCTTCCCATCTGTGCTACTCCCCATCAGTCGGACGCTTTAGGTCAGCCGGTAGATGATCATGTTAGGGTACGATGGCTGGAGTAAGGATCTGCAGATCGAAGTGAACGAGGAGAGGATTGTGCGTAGCCTTGGAGGGCTGGTGCTGCCTGACAGACTTGGGGCTAAGCAGCAGTAGGCTTAGCTGCTGGATGCTGACTTCCTCTAAGGCCTACCACGAGCTCCTCAAAGTCAACATTGTGCCTTCCATCATGATCATATGACTCGTATATTATATCTCAGCCAAACTTCTTCCAGTCTTCCAGTTTGTCCTGCCTACAGAAAACTGCCAAACATAACGTACCGCCGCAACACCGCCGTGCCCAAGCTGGCGCCAGTCAGAAAATGTGTTGTTGCCCATGTAGCGTCGCTAGGCCTACTCACTGACTGCATATAAAGATGGACGACGCGTTTCCACTTCCTCCCGCTGTATAGAAATGAAGCCAAAATATCTCGTCTACAGGTGGCGCCATCGTGTGTTTTTGACGTGTAGCCACGGTATCGAAGTGCTGTCCAATGGCGAGCACACGCCGCTCATGACGTCATGTAATCGCGAGCGCGCAGCACTCTCTGGCAAATTCTATAGTTTTTGTCAAATCTAATTTATTGACAATTTTATGTGAACAGCATTAGAAAGTACAAATTAATGATGTTTCTGCTTACACAAAATAATCGCAGAACTTTTTTAGATTTACTGTATAGAACAGCGTGCCACTTCCGTGTACGCCAGAAATACTGTAGAGACTTTGTCACGCGAACCAGGAACCGTGCAGTAATGCCTCACTGAACAAAAGAGCAATTTGGCGAAGTGGATATCAGGGGTATATGGCTCATCATTATTCCCAGGCAATAATACACCAAGGTCTCTAAACTCCCAGTGCCCATCCCCGGAGACCAGTCCTAATACCTCCTCTTCCACAGTCTCTTGACCACAATAATAATGGCATTCTCTTGACTGCAGCTCTGTTCAGCATGGCTTTCAGTGCTACTCTCTGACTTTACACGCATTCAAAACACAGACAACCTCTCATTTATCTGTCATAAAATATTTTTTTGGTCAATTGCAAAGAAGATTAGGTGGAAAACAGTTTTTATCCCAAGACAGGCTTTCAAAAGAGGCTCTCGCCGAGACTTGAAATGTTCTTTTGTCTCTTTTGTCGCTCTCTACATCTGCCTCGCTCTTTCTTCCACCCTTCTTAACTTAGACAATCATAAGAATGTACTGTAATTGGAGATAAACAGCATTTATCTTCTCTATTGTCCCCGAATAACCCTCTGGCCCATCTCAGGTTTATTAGTCTCTTTATTGCAGGAGTGTGAGAGTACAGTACTTGACATATTCATCTTCCTAGTAATCTTTTATACTGCATTTATAATGATACCACCCCTTGGAAAATGAACTTTTATTCATACCAGCAATTAAGATCTTGTGCAGTTTGTCTTGGCCACCGGGGAATGAAACAACCTGAGGAATCACTCTGCTAATGATGGCCTGTCAACGATGCAGCTGTCTGGAATAAATCGTCAAGATCCCCTCATAAACAGCTATTCCCCCAACACACACACACACACACACACACTCTCGTAGTGGAACTTTGTTGTGTTGCCAACTTTGTACACAGGTTCCGATTCAAGATGAGGGAAGAACGCGACTTGACCAAACTGTATTTTATTTTACTGGAAAACTAATGTGGACTGTTCACCCACAGGTTTTATGAACACCGTTCCCCCCGAAAATACATCCATGTAGGTCGACTGTGCTGCAGCCTGTTAAGAACCATATGTAAGTTTGTATGTGCGGCGACCTCTAGTGGCCGTAGCAGTCATAATGGGAGCGGTAGGGGGTAGTATGGGTCCCGTGTGAAACCAAAGTCAACCTTGACTTTTTTTAACTTAACTTACTGACGTAATTATTTTAAACCCAACCTAACCAGGTGGTCAAACCTGTCCAAACCGCTTCACGACGCCACGTGTTTATCGCTGTTGCCATGATGACGACAACCCAGTATGGCTATGCATGCAGTTTTTGGAGACGCATCTCCGTCTGCCACCGGTAGGGGCGCTAATTTAGGTCGCACCCGAACAGACGTTCAGATCAAACAACATATGTGGTTGTTTGGTTTTTTTTTGCAATACGCTTTTAAGCAACGGGTCCTTGATTCCACACAGAAGTGTGCATAAAGCAGGCTGACCACCATGGATTGTGTTGGCTGAAATGACTGGCCTGCCGTGCCTAGTTACGGTCGACAAGCTCTGATTGGACAATCGCTGTTCAGGGGGCGGGATTTAGCCAACAGTTTGTTTCTTTGGGATATTTGATTTCCATGGCGACAGATCACACGGTCAGTCCATAAAAACATTGCACGGCGACCACGCAATATTAAAGAAAAGCAGCAAGTTTAGCTAAACCAACCGGTTTTCACTGCAAATGCTCCGAAAAGTGGCGGCCTCAATCTCAAAGGATGCAAAATAATTTAAGACTTCATTTCTCCCCCTCAACAATATCATATGTCAACTGTGATGCCATTTACTCTCATCAGATCTGTTTTGTGATTGTTAACCAAGACCATCCATCTCGCACTCATCTCAGCAGCCTTATTAGTCCTTAATTCAGAAAATTTGAAATGTTTAATATCCCAAGATGGATTGTAATGTAGCTTTGTCAGATTCAATTTCACTGATCATATTTAACCTTCAGCCTGCAACTCACTCACATGCTTGAAGACTGCATTACCATTATCAATTGTTGAAGCCATTTTCAGAGGCGTCTCAAACTGAAGGCTCTAATCATTTCTTTCTGCTCTTGTGGACTGAATGGAAAATTCTCATGTCATGAGTCATGATGAGTACTTTTGAGAGGCAGCCCTGTTTTCTTATAGCATCAGACGCGTTTCTGCATTTGCATTCAAATTCATTGTTTTAACGGCGGCACAAAGAATAGTTGTATCGGAGGCTGTGTTTGGTAAATGTCAACATTTATGACAAGAACAGAAAATGCTCTGAACAGCGATCCCTTGATTATGTCAGTGTTTCTGTCACCGAGGCTAAAAAAAAAGTATGCATTTATATAAATAGTATATAGCCCTTCAGGCTATACCTTGTGTACCTTTCATTTAGGCTGTTTTTAAAAAAAAATATAATGTATATTAGTGATGCGCAGATCAGGGTTTGTTAATACCCACACCCACCTCAACCTGTTATCAGCGCCAACCCGCACCACCTGACTCTCAAACATTTGTGTTAATCAACCACCTGAACTCGACCCGATCCAGCCAACTTTATACAGTAGCAGCATCATTGTGAGGACTGATGCCATCTTTCCACCAACACGAAACCAAGTGCTGGTTCTGGGCTGGTGCTGGTGCCGGTTCACAGTTGATTCAAGTACCGAACCTTCTAAGAGCCGGTTTGCTTTTCCACGGGCCAGAGAGCCACATCATTGCGTCACTATTTACATCTGCAACACTAGAGGCAACTTCAAGCAAAACTACAATGGCGGACTACGTGGCAACTTTACAAGTGTAACCTTTCATTAAAGACATGAGCTCGCTCTCTCTCTCTCTCTCTCTCACCCACAAACAGACGACGCGTGCTTCACATCTTAACAGTGAATTTTAACAAAATAGTAGCCTACATGTGTAGGTCTGTACTGTCTTTAGCCTAGTGTTTAACTGCGCTGTGTAGAAAAAGAAACTGTTCCAGGATTTAACTTAGCCGGCGAGCAGCTGAGCTGAAAGCGCAAAAACCACAGAGCAGGGTGGAGAGAGAGAGCGAGCAGGAAAGAGAAGGCGGACTATTGCATGCAATTTTTCTGCAAGTTATTAACAACTTAACTACTTTGTCACGTTTTGACCAGCCTGCCTGAACCCCTCGTATTTTCCAGTAAGCTTACCCGAACCTGTAGTGGGTCGATCACTCGTGCAAATCATTTAGCTTAGAGTTTTAAGAGCTGGCTGTTGAACAGAGTGTTGTAGTAGTGTAGTTGAGGGGATGTGTGACGTTTTGCCCTCCTTCAACAAGTACTTTTAAATTGCCCCTGAGCAACGCTCAAGTTCACAGGAAGTATGGAAAATGTTTGCATTCAGTGCGAATGCAGGAGGAACTGTGCCTTTTTTATGTAGCAATGCAGAAAGTTATACTTCAGCGCGAGACTGGAGTTTGCATCCTGTCGCAATCCAACCGTTAATATTTACCGAATCTGATGGTCTGACTGGGTGAGGGAGCGATGTAAATGAGACCACGTGAAGAGGATAAAGCTTTAGCCATGCTTGTCGTCCATCCATGTGTTTATGGAAAGCTTTTAGCTACCCAACTAAAGCTTTTTTTGTTGATGTAATTAAACTGAACTAAATCTAAAGTACAGAAGTCATTATTGTTGTGGTGTTTTTGGCAGTTACCAAGCAGCTTCGGGAGCTTTACGGCCACCCTCTGAACCAGAATTGGGTCGACTCTGATTTGACTGTAGCCTGGGGGAAAACAAAGAGGGATCATAATCAGATTTGTGATCTAGCCAGTGGAGATGCTTATATGTGGATAAGTGTAAATTACAGTTCATTGCATCTGGATTTTAGTTGCCATATTTGCCATGACAGCAAACATTGCCTAACCTTAACCATATTATTGTATTTGCCATGATGGCATATATACCATATATGCCATTTGCATATATGATAGAAAGAAATCAATTTTGAATGTAAAAAATAAATTAATCATTGAACATAATCTGGGATTTTCCAGAATTTCTCAGTATCGTAGGGTGGAGTTGGACAAGTTCCAGGCAAAAATGTGTGAACGATCATGGTGCACTTTGAAAACTTCCCTTGATAGGCAAATTATGCAAATTCAATAAAAATATGGTTTAAATCTAATAGATTTACAGCAACTTGACAACTGTAGAGGTTGATCCGATGCCACTGGCCACACTGACATACCCTGTGGCCATCCACGTGTGTTAAACTGAGCAAAGTGTGTTTCAACTATCGGGATTGATTTGCTTGCTTGCCAACGTTAACAATGGAATGGAAGTGAAGGAATGATTTGCTGTATATAAAGCCATGAAATGGTGTGGGCTGAGTATTAGCCTAAATATAGGTGCAGCTTCTGTGCAGGATGTAAGAATAGAGAAGGTGTGTGTGGTTTTAATTACAACTTGTGAGCAGGTACAGGGGGAGTGTTTCAGGGATACCGGAATTTATGGTTGATCCCGCTGGAGCTGCCGAAGGCTGAATTCAATTAAACATCTGTGATGGGAGGTACCCACTTTATAACCCCAATGGTATACCTTTTGTCAGATTCCCCCATCCCCCTGTTCTCGTTATATCCAACTTGTGGGAGAGTTAGGTAAGATACTGCGCAGTGCTAAATGTTAGCACATGGTCTCCTGAATCCTGACTTTAGTTTTGTGAAGATACGGAATCTGTAATTTCAGCTACATGTTAGCTGCATGTAGACATTATCATCTTGGGTTTTGACAATTGCTAATTGCTACCATTTAAACCTGTCATTGAGATTCTGGAGTTTGCATTGTGAGAATGTGACATAACTGTGATCTCAGCGTCACATGTGGTTCCTCGGAAATGGAGAAAGAAGTGTGTAAAAGATGTAAAAAATCACATAAATATAAAAATATAGATTAGTGCAGCTGTGAAATCCAAGCCATTTTCTAATCTACTGCTGCTACAAAATGTTTAATTATCATTTAATTATATTAATTTCATTCTCATTACTGTTTTTAACCCTCGGTTACCTGTGTCGCATTAATTGAATAATGTTAATTATTCTTTGAGGCTTTGCAAACCCAAACGTTGTCCATTACACGTGGAGTTGAGCAATGATGATGATGCTAAATGGCTTGCATAGATTGCATTTTGAGAAGACGCTTTCAAACTGTGGGCATGGATTTGCATAAATGTTTGAATTCCTGCACACGACACGTACAGTACAGTGGAAGTATTAAAATCTGTCACGTACTCGTTGAGGTATTGTACGAAACTAAAGCTAACAGGGTTGTCTGGGTCTTTGAGGCTTGCTATAAGCAGAGTCATAGGTTAAGCCTGTGGAGGGCTTAAAGAAACCTATTTCTCTTATCTCCCCTGGTCATGAACCATGGGCAATAACATTATCAAGGGTCTGTTGTTACAGGGTTGGGGTAGAGAGGAGCAGAATTACAGGCAGTGAGGAGATTTTAAACACTACACGTCTCAGGGATGTGTCCAATCGTGCCTCTAATCTGGCCATTGTGCTGGGCCTTATCAGTCGTCAGCGCTTTGAATAGAACAAAGAATAGCATCGGCCGATCCATAAATCATAACTCCGAACACTGTGGTAGGTCAGTGTTTTTACGTGCCCTTGTGGATACAGCGTTAGCCTGCAGATTCTACCGTCTCACCTTAATGCTTTATTGTCAAATACAAAATATGAAAATGGGCCTGGACAACAATATCAAGCGTTTTTGGGGGATATGTTCTTAATCAGATGTTATCAGGTAATACTGTTCACTGAGGATTTTTTGATGTGCTCGTTTGTGCAGGGCTGTTCCTGTTCAGGCTCGTTGATTTGACGTGCATGTGTGTCTTTACATAGCCTGTGTTTTGTGTGTTGACTACATGTGCTCATTTGGCAGTCTGACATAAACCTACATGCATGATTACTAAAACATGTGGACACGGACTGGAAACAGGGGTAAACAGATCGCCTGGCTCATAAAAAATAAAACCTGCCTACCGGCACTTCTAAAGCTGCACTAATTACCAAATTATATCGTGTGTGTGTGTGTGTGTAATATCAAGTTGTGGATTTATGAGGAGTTGTGTGCGCACTATTTCTTAACACATAATCCCCACTATAAAACTGCAGCTGGTTCTTTCTAGCTAACCGTTTTCCCCTGTTTCCAGTTTTGATGCTAAGCTAATCAGCTGCTGGCCATAGCGGTGATGGAAAACGTCAGTTGACGTAGCCAAGGAGAAAATTGATCTACATTGACAGTGGTGATCAAAATAACGGCATTCAATTCTCTGATATCTCCACAGGAAGGCGTATTTGTGCCGTGTGTGACCGTCCCCAGAAGGAGGCCTTCCTCTATGATTTGACCTTTTTAACCTACAACTAGCCACCAGCTCAAACTGGCTCAGCTCTCACACAACTTTTGAGCTGCTCAGCCTTCATGAGAGTGGTATCGATCTTCTCAGCCAACTCTTGGCGAGAAAGCAAATCTTTCCAAAACTGTGAACCTATTACTTTAACGCTGTTCAGTCAAAACCTACCTTTTGCACTTAGCAAAGTAGGCTAGAATGGTCACGATTGGATCAGGTCTTGTAGTGTCTAGTTTTAAATTAAATCAGCATGACATCAAGTTAATCTGTGAACCCTTTACACAAGTGGTGTCAAGCTAATTTTAGCCCAATTTGAACTCATGTAAAACCATTGCACAATGACCTATAAATAATAACCGCTCCCAATTTTACAAGTAGTTCTGAAAATGTTCACAGTTAACAATTAATTAACCATCCATTTTACAGAACAGATGATACAGATGAACAGTGGATCTGCAAAGGCACAAAATAAAGACACTCTGTCCACTTTTCTCCTTTTCCTCCTCCATTAATCGTAGCCTACGCTCCACAGTGTTGTGCCACGTAGTGTGTATATAAGCACGCGGGATCTATAATAGCATTTTCTGCATAGGGACTGATACTCGCAGGCGAGTAGCCTTCAGGGCTTTCTGCCAGAAAGGCTTCGTGGCTGCTGCTCTTATTAGGACAGCGCAGTAGGAATAGCAGTGCATATTACTGAAAAATTGGATTCAATGGTTTCCATGCTATTTTCTCACTTTGCAAAGTCAGCCGGATTGGACCCTTCGGCGGGCTTCTTCTGGCCCGCAGGCCGTATGTTTGACACCCCTGCTTAACATCACAACGATTGAACTTTCCACCTTTTTTCCTCTGTAATTTAACATCGTTTCAGATGTGCGATATGGCCTCTCAGTCATTTTAAAATTGTGCTAGAATTAAGCGGAATCTTTAATTATAGTGATAATGAGACATGTTTACGTTTTATTGTGAAGGCACAGGAAAGATCCAGTTCATGTCTGCATCTCCCTCCAGGTCAAATCCAGAAAGCAACACACACACTTCACATGTTCACATACTATACATAGAGATGTCAAACTGCATAAATGCTGTACAGCACCTTTTTATTCCTGTCTCCTCCAATCGATTCATCAGTCATGGGTTAGACTTTTACATGGCTGTCAATTAATTTCCAGATTGTGGTTCCCCTTCATCTCAACCCTTTTTTCCTGCCTGCACATTTGTAGAGCATTTTATTTATAATTCAAACTCAACTTGAATTCAAATTCAAGCGTGTGGATGGAATATTCAAATATGAGTCATCCTGGCCTCATAATAATAATATTATTATTAATAATAATACTAATAACAGTCATTAATTTCTATGGTTAAAATAAAGTCACAGGAAGTAGGGCTGTGTAATAGTCATTGTCATTTAACACTCAAACCAAGGTTTGTGCTAAAACTAAATCTGTATGGTTGCATATGATGTACATTATTTAGAGGGATTTTTCAGAAAATTTGACAGTTAGCTATTTCAGCTTCTAATTTAACTAGTTACTACCACCCCGCCATTCAAAAATAACAGTACATAATTTCTTCATTGTGTTCTGCACAAAATTCATATGAGAAACAGGGAATACATTTATATGCACACTAGTGTCCTCATTTTTTTTTTAATCATAATCAGGATTTGACATTACACGGAACGCAGAGAAACCTTTTCGGGTGTCCAAATACATTCAGAGCTGAAAACGGAGCTAAAAGGAGAGTGAATACTGGACGTACAGTCACCAGGTGGAAAACGAGCACGACTCGAGCACTCAAGCTGGCGTTTACAGGTTTCTCTGAAACCAGTATGCGTTGTTAACATTAGCAAATACCAATAAATACTCAAAAAACCCCAATCATAACTGGGATAAGTGGACTAGAAACGGATAAAAAAAAGACACACAAAATAACAAATCACCTCCAGCCTCAATGGGTGCTGAGAGATGACGGCTGAACACAAAGACCACGAGACCTAACCTTTGTGTTAATCAGAGAGAGACAATAAACTGTTGTAATAATTGTTTGTGTAAAAAAAAAATCTTGAGGGTTTCTGAAATAACTTGAAAATCTTGCTCCTTTGTTCTTCCTTGTTGGGTAACGTGTGTGTGTGTGTGTGTGTGTGTGTGTGTGTGTGTGTGTGTGTGTGTGTGTTATCTGCCTAACTTCTTGACTGACGTGAGTGTCCAGTGAGAAATCGTATTTCTGTGTTACCGAGAACAGACAAGGTGATAAAATCGCTATTCCTGTCAGGTATGCACCAGTGAACTGTTCATCAGTTTACCACCTATTTCCCTATGAGGTTTCTTTCCCCCCCATTCCCATTCTTTACTCAAAGCTGGGTTTGAAAAGAGAAGCTTTGGTGTAAGCAGAAAGGCCACAGGGGAGCAAATCCCAGTGGACACTCGGAAAAAGAACAGCTTCAAAAGGGCCTGCAATACCACGGTGAATTTTATAAGGGAGAAAAATGCAATGATTAAAAGTGAAATGTTTGTTTGAAGATAATGTTATTTTGGAAAACCTCTCTTAAGAGGATTTCTAACTTGAAAAAAAGACAAGAGGGGAGAAATGGAGCGAATGTGGGAGAGAGACTTGGAACTAATTCCCACAGTTGTGCATGCGTGTTGAAAATTGGAAACACAGCGCGGACGCCGTCTTGCTATTCATTCACGTGTTTGCCACATTCTCCAGCTCTGAGCTCAGTGCTCAGTACATAGAAAGTGGATGCATGATTGAAGTGAAGCTATCCCTGCTTTCTAATATTATGTCTGAAGGGAAATGGGTTAAAGAGAGCAGATACGAGAGACCACAGGATCTGACTCTGAATGGATACAAGACATCTATTTAGGCTGCGCAACCATTAGCAGGTGTACATTAGTATTCAGCAGAGGAGCTGCGACGAGGCTGACTGCATGGGTCAAGTCAGCACCACATCTGGGCTGGGGCGCCTCTGTTATAACCCAAAGATCGTTATGTAAAATTTGCAGGGATGAGACAGAGAGCATAAACTGGCATGTGGCAGGGAAGATGATCATGGCCACGGGCTTCCATCTGACTTGTCCCGAATTTGAATAAGCAGCAAGATCGGTGTTTTTGGATCTTAAAAATGTATTTGATGCACTGAACCATGATTTTCTCATGTATAAACTCTCAATCCTTCCATTGTGTGTTTGTTATTAAAAATGACAAAACATCTGTCTCAGTGGGCCATGGACAGACGCCAGTCACGTTCCTGTTTTAGGAATTCTGTAGCATTCTGTCTTTGGTCCCCATAAACTTTCAGAGAAATAACATAACAAAATAATGTCATGCAGGGGGTTATCCAGATATATGCGGATGATATTGTTATATACCAGATTTCCTTAAATAAAGACAGGTAGTCAAGTAAAAGCCGGGTCACCATTAACGGCCGGAAGTGTGGTCGACATAAACAAATGAAGGCCGACCGCCCATATCGGCCCGGGGAGAAAACAGGGCTGGATAAACTCCCGGCCCATCTAGGGTCAAGCACTGCAGGCTACCTTAAAATATAATTGCTGTGGTATGTGGTACTGGTCCATGTTTCGCACTTGTCTCTATAAAAATAAACATCTGGGAAAAAAAAAATATATATATATACACATAAAATAGAAGGTTACGGGTGAGAAGCATCAATCCACTGAAGAAGACTTGAAAGAGCATTACTAATGCGGTGATAGACAGTAAAAGCATGGCGCCCAGTCACTTGACATGACACAAGAAGCTGGGAAATGTTGTGATGCCAATTTGGCTTCTCTTCCCAGAGCGGACCGCTCGCCATCCCTTTTGAATTCCTTCGAATGCACGACTCCGCATAAGCAACACCTAATTGAATATTAATGGCTTCTGATGGTATTTGATTATCTGTTTTTCACTTGGAAAGATTATACAAATGAGCCTCATTTTCATGCCGGCATCCAGGAAATCAAACGGAGTGTGTCTGCCAGATTATTATTTCTTCTAACGCCACCAAGCACAACTTCTTTAATCTCTTGGATTCAGGATTAGTTTCATATGTTGGTGCGATGCTCCAATTGGGTTTGTGCACGGAGGTCATTTACGCCAGCGGAGAGCTTTTGTTTGCTCCAGTAGGTAAAGACAATAGACATAATAAAGTTTCAATCAGCTTTTGTTATTTTTCCTTGAAGCTTGACTGAGCTTTGGTATTTGTCGGATGGCACCCATTGTCGGGCAGCGCAGGTATTGCTGGCAGATGGTAACAGTGGAAGGATGATGAAGAGTTCACTCCCATTCAGTCGGTATGAAGTAAATGGAAGAAATGAAAAGCCCATAATAGGAGTGTAGTGGAGAATTACTGTCCTGTCTGGCTCCCAGGCAACAGCTTTATCTTCACAGCAATTTACAGTAATCCGGGGTGGCTGTGAGGGCCTGCCGCAGGCCGCTGTTAGCTGCTGCTAAATGACATGTGAGTATACCGAGCTACAAAGAGGGGGAAAGAAATATCTGGAACAAGGCCTAATCATCACTTTAAGCCACATATTATACATTTAGATGGCAACTATAACTCAACTGAAGGGCACTGTGCACTCTCCTACCACCGGCCACTATACATATGTCATTGGTAATAGTCTGCCTGCAACATAGAGCGGAAAGACAAAACAGGAAGGACGTCTTATTTATAAAGGAATTGTTTTAGGTTGTACCCTTCCAAAGTCTGGCAGGGCTCCTCAGGAGTTCTTCTCCTTCTTCTTCAGCAGAGCTAACTCAAACGGCCCCAAGAATTTTAAACGCGACTGATAAATCACATTATGTTACCCTGAATAGAGTATTGATGTTTATTCCTGCATAGGCCCAAGGTGTACCTGCTTGTCAGTGTTACTGTCCGCACCTCATATTGGCGGATCAATCCTAAGTGAGACTCTGCTGAAGTAGCTCTTGATTTTGATTGAATTTTGAGCATGGAGTCTTCCCTTCGATTCTTATCCCAATCAATGCTGCTGGGCGTGCCGCCATTGATCTGATAAACATGGGCGGCAGTGGCAGCGCGGGATTTTGCCAAGATGATATTGAATCAGAAGTGAGTGAAGAATCTCCACAAGTATCGAGTGACTGCTCAAGCAAGTCGGTAAGAAAACTCCTGCGATGGATGCTGTGTAAGATATGCAGACACCAGTCAAGAGACTCCCTCAGTAGCTTGCGGCCTCCTATTTGCGTGATTCTTACTCATCTTTTCTATTGTACGGTCAGACGTGTGCGAGCTTTCAAAAGTTAAAACACGGTCAGTTTATGCAGGATTTCCATGGAACCTCTCAGCAGAGCACAGAGGATGCAGGAAAGTGAGGCGAGAAGCACCACAGGCTCGGCACAGCTAATGCTGTCAGTGAACTCGCAGTCTTATTGAAGTCACTTTCTCTTCCTCACTGTCTCCCCCACTCTTCCTTCTCTTTCTCCCACTCAGCAAGCATTCTCAGGATCTATCTCTTATTAGAATTCACCCCAGAAATCATGTTGGGCCAACGTGCTCCTGCAGCTCCAGACTCTATTAAATGCCTCATTCAATTTTATAATATAGCTTTTATTTGACATTAAGGGCTTTACAAAAAGGCTGTGGAATTATTAGTATAAAAAAAGTGTGTGTGTGTGTGTGAGAGAACCACCAACCCAAGAATGCTATTATACATTCTGATTTACTGTCTTTCCTCTCCGGTAACTTTCCACTGCATCTTTTTCCAAACCTCACCAACATAAATTGGTTTCAGAAGTTGTTCAATGTGTATTTCTTTTACAATCCTCACTAAAATCTGCACAACTCTCATGCAGCTCTGAAGATTGCTGATAAAGCACGAGAGTATTAAATCTGTCTCTCTCTCAGGTCTTTTACACAGGTGTCACTGTCTCCTCCATAGTTTGGTTCACTTATGTCTGGGCCAAGATACACTGTTGGCTTTTAGGTCACACACGCGTTTAACAAATGAAGACAAGAAAGAGGAGTGAACATTAAGCGTGATGCTTAACAGGTAACTTATTCATTGGCCAGTTTTGGTGACGTCATCCTGCACGATCACCACGCACCCACGTGGGGAAACCAAATTCTGTTGACTCGACACCGACTCGTCCTGCACTATGCTGCTCCTTTACGTGTTTGTTTGTTTCCTCTGGTGCCTCAATGAGCAAGCCAATCAATGGCTAATTTATGTACGTTATCGGTCGAGACTCGCTTTTTAAACGAAATCTGCTAAAGTACACGGAGCAGGACACAAACTCAACATACCTTTGTGTTGACTACGTGTCACTCTGATGTGGGAAAGCATGTTCCGTCTGTTTGTTAGAGTTTGCCTGAACCTACCAGACAAATAAGATGTGAAAGCGTCCACCAAAACCTAGGTTTACAGCAGTGAAACAGGCATATATCGTACTTAGGCTACAAATGCAGTGTGCCTAGCAGGAGTCCAGTATGGCCTGCTTACATTTAAATTTGATGTGATTAAAGTTTATTTGAATCGCTGCAGTGAAGTGCCTTCATTTGATATTTTGACAGTCGCATTAACTGCTTGTGTACATCAGGACTTTGTTGTGCTCACTACCAGACAAATAAAAAAAATTTAAAAAAAGCACCTATTTTTTATTTTCATTTCTTAAACTTGAACTGCTGCAGTGTGCAAAACATCTCCTGAAAACGCTCGCTGAAAGTAGCTGGAAGTGAACATCAGTGAACAAGTCTCCAGTGTGTATTAACACTGACAGGAAGTGACCCTGGAGGACTCTCTCTCTCTCTCTCTGTCTGAACTCAGCCCCCCCAGCCGCAATATAATTAAAACAAATCCAAACAGCCAGCTACAGAGGTTCATTGTAGAGTTTTAACAGGGCGTACGTTCTTCACCGAGCGTTTACAGCACAAAAGAAATAGCTGGGTGGCATGCAGCGTGGCGTCCCTTGTTGTCTTCCGCGCAAAGCCTGCAGACAGCTTGAGGCTTTGCGCCATCTTGCTTCTGTAATCTCTGTCAGTGGGGACTCTCATCTGGTGCAGGACGGCGAGCAAGAAAGAGGGTGCGACCCAAACGGTCTCTGAAAATGGCTGCTTCTTTATTTGATCTGTTGCTGGAAAAGACGTTCGGGGTGACATTTGATAAACGGCTCGAGTTGCCACGTTGTGCTGCAGCCTGACCAACTCTGAGTCCACGTGTGACATCTTTAACCCCCATTTACTCAGATTTAATGGATGAGCGTGATATCTTGCAAACACCAGGTTGCTGTAAAAACTGCACAATAGACATATTCTCATCATGAAAGGAAGGTAGGGCACACACGGAAAGTAATATTAACCGAAGCCTGTATTTGTCTGACTAAAGATGTGTTGCTGATATAATTCTCTTTCTCTGGTGCTGTTGAGTCCAATAAAATTGTGCACAGGCACAAGACACGAGGCAATTTTAGTCTTGACCCAGCACCAAGGTAGACTTGCAGGTGCAGGCAGTGGTAAGGCTGTGGGGTTTATCAGGTGGATTGGGTTTGGCCAAAGATCTATGTCACAAATCTACAATTATGCCTACAACAACATGATGACCAATTCTGTTTTCTTTGGCGCGTCGTTGTGGCATTAGGCCTTCTAAAGTTTTCCTTTGAGCCTTGTTTATCAGAGCACGGTGAATCCCTGTGGGGGTGTTTCACCGTCAAGAAATGCTGGTCTCATCCTTTTAAACAACTAAGAGGACGAAGCAAGGAGATTCTGTCAAGATGCTATATCTATTAGCTTCACATAGATTAATAGTCACATGGGCACAGCAAGTAACGCAAAGAAGATGGAGATGAATGAATGAATGTTCTGATATTTGACAAGGTCTTGACTGGCTTGGCTTATTTTCCCTGCGATGATTTTACCTTTTCGAGGGAGCTGGCCTGGCGAGATCACGTGAGAAACCATCTCGCCAGGCTTCAAGTTCTGCACTCCTGGCCGACCCACAGTGGTTCACACCGATCGGCGTCCTACGGAGAGCTACTGGCAGCTTCAGGCGTGGTTACAGCCATATTCAGACCACCTCAGGGGTGGAGGCCCCGCGGCAAAAAGTTAAAACAGAATCAGCTTTTTGGAGAAACGCGACCGACGTTAAGCTGCGGCCAGACTGGAGGACGCCATCAGACCAACCATGTTGCTGCTGCCTTTGGATTTGCAGTCAATATGTCAAGTGTGGAGAGACGCACTTGTTCTTTGCTTCACAGTGCCATTTTTCCTTTTCCCAGGGTTTTTAGTGCTTTTGATGCCCTCTAACCTGCTGCCTGTTGAAAGCACTTTAGTGAAGCTGTGAATGATTCTTACGGAGCCCTGGCTGAACTGACAGTCTCACGTTGTGTTTTTCTTACTAACTATATGTCAGATATACACGCTCCAAATGCAGCTTCCCTATACATAAGACTTCCAAGTCGAACCAATTTCCCCTTAAACTCTACCTGAAGACGGAACACAGACTATAACATAAATCAATAAATACTTTTCAAAAAATTTAAAAAAGGCCAAACAGGTATATCAGCTCATCACAGATATATTGGTATTTTTGTATGTCAGCCGATAACTAACAAGACGTTGCACAAAAATGTTTATCAAATTATATTTAACTCTCAAATATAAGTGTCAGTACTGGCTTGAAAGACGTCCAGTATGGGTCGGCCTAGACTTGCAGTTACATTTGTAGAATGAGACGTTTTTCCAACAGTTTCAGATTGTTGGCCAAAAAGACAGGTCTGACATCATCATCATCCCATTGCAGTCATGTTTCTGGCCACGCGCTGAATGTTAGCTTGACCTAGTTTGGTCTCCAAACAATTTCTTTAGATGTTATATTTTGGATTTTCTTTCTTACATTTTTAACTTCTCCGTCTGCCACACTTTAAAACATCTGCCAACGGATTTATCCCAAGAGCTGGTGAGAGCCGTGAGACTCACTTGAGCAAGATAATGGCAAAACAACGGTACATGAACCCTGCGTTTGTTTTACCCATCTATCCCTCCGTCCGTCCATCCATCCCAGCCCCCTCCTCCTTACAAAGACTTTGTTGCTCTTTATACTACATCACCTGAAATCGCTGCATTGGCTCACTCAAATAAATGGGTTTATATAGTAAATAAACATATACTAAATTATAGCAGCCTCCTGAATCTAATGTGTGGGGGGGGGGTTGTAGTCTCCTACTGGCCCATATATTTGGGACAGATGTGTGATGATGATGCCTATTCAGTAGCCTGATAACAGTCAAATGAGCTGCTTTGAAGTACACAAAGCAAATTTGATTTAATAATTTGGGTGAAAGTTCTAATTCAGTCGACCTTTAACCAAAATATATCCATATTTATGGATGTGAACACTGGCGTTTAATGATGTGTTTCCCTGCTCCAACTCCAGACTTAAAAAATAAAGGCAATAATTGGTAACATTATAAGTTATACACTGTTTCGCATCATTGGGGGACAATTTACAAATTGGGAGGGAATGTAGGATATTATTCATTTCTAATTTAATCCCAGTTTCCTCCAATACCAATTTGTTTCAGTCCTGTTGCTTTTAGCCATTTTGCTGCTTGCGTCTCTTTCTTTCTGTCCATCTTGGTAACAAGACTTTCAAGGAGCATTAAAGGATAGATTAATGGACCCCTGTGAACCCACAAAATTAATGCAACTTAGATCTTTCTAACATTTTTTTGGGCATGTTAGAATGTTGCTGTATTTCCCAGGGTGTGTGGGGGTTGTTGTTTTTTTCCCCTTCTCCTCTTTCGCATTCTGAAATATGACTTGCACCAACTGTTCTCTCCTTGGCATAGATTTCTTGATGGGAAGAGAGCAATCTGCCCCACAAGATTGAAGAGTGGGATTATCGCGTCTTCTGATCGTGGCTTAATAGACTACTCGTCCCAAGTGGCATAGTTAATGTGTCACAGTGGTAGACAGCACTTTGTGGGTTTGAGTCCAGCAGAGAGCAGCATTCCAGGCTTACTTGGCTGCCAGGCCGACATTGGACGCTGCAACATTTACTGGAAAGTGGAGAAATGCGTCTACAAAGAAGAAAAAAGAAAATATTAATTAGCATAATCATTTTCATCCTCATTTCCATCTGTTGTGTACTTCCCCTGGACTGGCACGTGGGCAGCAGAGGAGTGACGGTGGGTGTCGAACAGCTCGTGTGATGCTACAGCAACAGCATTTTGTGCCACAGAACCGCTGTCATTGTTGACCTGCTAAACATCTGCTTGTGTTCTTGCAGTCACAGATCATTTTCCTCGGAAATATGTAAACCACGAAATGTTTTCGCCATTAAATGTCATCTCTCTAAATAATGAAAAGCAGTGATAGTGTTATTGCCTTTTACGCCCACTACACACTGAGGCTGTCCATCTTTAGAGCACTGTACAGCTTTTTGGTGGTAATTAGACATCAAGAATTATTAGAATATATACCCACAAGACAGAATGGAAATGTCGAGAATGCTGCAAATCATTAACAGTATTCTTCAGGGGGAACAAGCTTTGATTAGATTGTTCATTCCTTCAAGGCAAATCCAATTGAACAAAGGCTTTCTGGTACATCTGTGAAGCTGTGGATTTCACACTCCCGTATTTTCCGCATTAAAACACATGGACACAGCTTGCTGTTCTTTTGATGCACAATTACCGCGGTGCCCACAATAGGATTTCATATCTTAGTGCATTCCAGTTCATATAATAACTCTGTTTGAATACTAGTTACGTTAAAAAGCATTGAAACAATATTTGGCTAAATGCAATTGCCTGTGATGAAGAGCGCGGGCTCGCTGACGCCACGTCTTTTGGCAAACAAAATGTGAATCTTGTTGTGATTGGACAAGAAAGAACAAGTAATGTTACATTCTGTTTACAGAGAATCACTGGGATGAGCAGACGGCAAAACAATGAGCCAATTATAAGCGACTGGTGTTTGTAATGTAAATTAACAAACGTAGCTTCATAATTAAGTGCTTGATGGATGCATAGCCATGCAAAGATTAATAGCTGTGGGTGGGTTTTTGACAGTATAGGATTCAGCCATATCCTCTGCAATTATGTTTAGAATCATTGTTAATTGATGTCATGCGAGGCGCAACTGCCAGATTTGATAAGAAATGCATTCCTCTCAATGGGGCACAGCGGAGCCTTATTGTGACCTATTTGAAACTTCCCCGAGATGCCGTTTCAGGTCCGCTTCATTGTCATTCATCAGCCGAACCTCCTTCTTGTCTCTTCTGTCCAGGCAAATCTTTCATTTTCCTCATCCCTTTCTTCTCGATGAGGGTAATTCCATTTGGGAAGTGCATAGTGGTGAGGAAAATCCTCACCCTTCAGCCCGTGAGCAATGAGCAAAGCGGTGATGAACACCTCGCCCATGAATACTAAATGATAGGTAATTAGGATTAGGATACCTGAGGAATATTACCCTTGGCGGGCACACCTGAGGAGAGCAGAGAGCCGGGCTACTGTCCGTTACACTGGAGAGAGATTGAGTCAGAGAGCAAACCATAAGGAGGCAGGCGTGAGTGATGGCTGTTCTCTGAATCAGTCATTTGGGTTGAGAATCTGACGTTTGATTAAGTCTGACCTAGATATCGCAGACAAGAAGTCATGGCCTCTTACGTGCACTTCAGTGGAGAGTCAGACTTGTGAGTTTTATGAGTCTGAAGAGACTCGGACTGAATAAGGTTGCTGTCCAAGTTTAGGACTGTCCGTCTGTCTAGGTGACATTATAACCATTTACACGGCAGGCACGCCAAGGAAAATTATTTGAAAAATATTATTTCTACATAATAATATCAACTCAGCTATGTGGATGCATCAATACACAACCAAAGATCGGATCCAAACTCGGTGTGAAATTTGTCAAAAGCTAGAATATAAATCTAAAATCTGGTAGATCTTTTGTCTTTGCTCCTGTGCCTCGTCTGCCCAACCTTGTCTCCTCGAAAACACATCTGTGTACTACTTTCTAGCTTCAATAAATGTAATTGCCAAAAGGTAAGTGGCACTTATATAGCACTTTTTTACCTCTCACACACACACAAAGCGATGGCAGATGAGCTGCCATGCAGGGATCTGGCCTGGGGGTTTGCTCAAGGACACTTCGCCATGTGGACACGAGGAGCCGGGCATCAAACAGCAACCCCTTTAATCTAAACCATAATGTTTCCCCTAAACTTAACCAAACACGGGACTCTGGTGTAAAAATCCAAGATGGTGGACCACGTTGAGATACACGAGGATACATACAGAAGTCTACGCCAAAATAAACTTTCAACATGGCAATTTTAGCATGATAGATTCAAACTCAGATTAAAGCCACAAGCATATCTGGCATTAATAGTTTCTCTCCCCAACCAATCAAAAGGTAATAGAATCTATCTTAACGGACAATGTTTTGCATACTGTGCTATTAAGATTCAGTGGCTGTATGGAGACGGCCTGATGATTTGCAAATGCAGCACATGTGTCACACCAGACATGTGTTTTAACGTAGGGCGCTGAAGCCAGACGTGCCCTTTCTATCTCCAAAATTCTCCACGTATGTGAAGCAGCGCTGTCTGAAACGTCCAGGTAACAAATCACAAAGAGCCTCCTGGGAGGGCGCCCATTGACTTTTTGAGGCGTCTCACTGATATAACCTTGACATTAATGGGAGGTTTTCACATTCTCAATTCTTATGGGGCTCACCATAATCTGTTATAGAGGAGGCTGAGTTCCCTCCTGGGCCCTTCTGAAGTTTGAACCCTGGCAATAACCTTGTCGGGACGGGTTAGACGGATGTAGTAGTCCATCCTTCTCGCTATCCTCTCGATGTTTACCAAACCCTCTCCACCCTTCACAGAGCCCACATTTGCCAGCCTCTCCAGAGAGCAAACGCACCAATTACTCCATGTGTATCTTGATTGAATAAAAGGACTTTTAATTGTCTTGTCTTTTACAATTACGTCAAAGCCGTAACCTTTAATTAAGTGCCTGCCAATAATTTTATTCCCTTTTTTTTTTGTTTGAGTGGATGAAAGTAATTACTGTCACCTTGCAAAGTATGAGAAGTAATTAATCCTTTTTGATTTTACCAAATCCCATTTTTTTTGGTCATTAGTTAGCCTTATAATCCGGAAAAAGATTATAAAGCTAGCTAATCGCAGAAAACGGAAGAACCTACTTGTTGTTTGTGCAGCATCAGCACAAGTGTTGCACCACTTATACTAGAACGATTCTTCTAAGCTGTGCTGATATGGGCAGAGCACTGCATTATTTGGTTTTCTGTAGAGGCTCTTGACCTCTCTGTCTTAGTCATACAGTTTTCATACAACCGTAAAAGCACAGTAGATTTGTCCTGTTTGCCAAGATTAAATATAGCATAGAAATATGACAAATTGAAATTTAAGAGCTGAAAAGAAGGGCATTTCCACAGATTTTACACGGGAAGTTTACTCATCTTGAGGAGTACTACTCAGCAGTGGAAATAAAAACCCTTTCAGCTTTGGCTTGAGACAACAAATTGATCACAGGCAGCCAGCACTGCAAACTGGAGGTGTGGGGTTTGAAAGACAATCACAGTTGGTGAGGCGGCGAAGGTCTGATGTAAGACACTATCCAGTCCATTAAGTGCTTTTGGAGCTTGACCCGTACTAGAGACTACAAATCTGAATATGTTAGCATTCTTTCTCTTAATCTGTCTCCTGTGAGATCCTCAACATTTCGGTTGTGCAACGTGTCTCATGAACAACAGCAAACAAGCGGCCCGTCCGGGAAAAAGCTGGAGTCGGAGCGTGGCTGGTATCTGATGTCAAAGAAGTGTCGGGAAAATCATCCTCGGAGAAGCAGAAACAGAACACAGCAGCGGACAGTGAAGCGTTTGGGCACATGGACTGCATGCTGGACTGGGTGCAGTGTGTGTCCTCTTTCAAAACCATTTATCAGACAAGGCCAGGTGGGTTGTGGACCCAGAATGTGGGCCATTGTTGTAGGCCATAGAAAACCTTGAATGTCTGGGGGATCCAACCCCCCAGCCCAGGAGCTCTGTGTGGCTGCTCTGTGAAGGCTCCAGCCCAGACCCAAACATGCATATTGTGCAGGTCTGAAAGGACACTGTAATCCATCCCCATACGTGCCAACACCCCCCTCTAACCTCTATTCATCCCCGCTGTGTTTGCATCTCTCCAGAGTGCCTTTAACACTGTGCAATGCCATGCTGCTTCACACATGTTAAACGTGATGGAGAGCTGTCATTGTCCTGCTCCGTGGTCAAAGCATGTGCTTCCCAACATGCAGCCAGCGTGTTATCTCATCCGCAGTTTACAGACCACTCTAAATCAGCCCGTCTTCTCTCCGCCGGCACGGAGGACGATGCTTTTTTATCATTTCACAAATGTGCCGCCTGCAAAAATAGAATACAAGCAGGGAGGATCAGAGTCGCCTATGAGCCTGCTGTCTTGGCCTACATAAATGCAGTCATTGACATTGAGATTCAGGTCCCGCCGCCCTACCAACAGTTGGCTGTTCCCCATAAAATGGAAGTAGTATTTATGTTGTGTTTTTAGCCCCCCCCCCCCATTCGCTCCGCTCCCTGCCACTTCAGCCGCCTGGCTTTCTCTGTGATGAATCTCAATTATGCCAAGGTCACCTTTCATTGTGGACGATCTCGCTGCCACTTTATTGAAACTGGCAGTACTTCCACACTATCATGGCCATGCTTATTGACAGCCACTTCCTCCTCCAAAACAAAACGTACACACACACACAAAGAAGAAAGAATTGGCACGTCTACTTCAGGTTCTGCCTAATGGTCTGTAATCATTCTCTATTCTCTCGATCCAGGAAGTGGGTGGAGGTGTTTGAGGGGCAGCCTATTCATATGTTGCTTTTATCACTGCAGTTGCTTTCACATAAATATGATGCTAAATAGTTCTGTTCGATACACGCTTTGAGGAGACCCTTCTAAATCAACTCTGTGGTAACACAAAGTTGTTCAAATGTGCACAATGCTCCTGCGCAGTATCTTTTTGAGGTTTTAGAATAAGGGACATATTGTTTCCGATGCCCATATTTTCATCAGCTTTCTTTTTGGAGCCCTTATCACAGTCGGGGGGAAGGCACTGCCTTTCCACTGTAGCCATGACTACTGAATGATGGTACTTGTGCGGTCACGTGTTCTCATCTTGAACGGGTAACTGAACGACGTGGAGACACACGGGTTAATTTGTTTGTGCATAAACAAGGCTTGGAGTGCGAGTGGGCGGATGACACTGCAATGGCATCGCCATTCACATTTGATGAGGACGCTAGCGCATGTAATTGTTGTTTCAGTGCAGCATCTGTTGCTAAGGGGACGCGGGACAGGCGGGGTGGGGGGCTTGCAAGGAGACAGTTAGCCTCACAATTGACAGTGACACGTTGATAAGCGCGAGTGCCGAGCGTGTTAGCCGAACCAACAGGCCTTTGATGGCTCTCTGATATAACTCGTTAAACAACCAGTGGACCGTTTACCTCTGTGATGTATCTTATTTGTCCATTCTCTGCTGCCCACACATGCCCACAAAGCTGTCTTTCTTCAAAGGCGTTAGATCTTAATGGAGCTACAGACACAAAGCTGTGTGGTCCTGTTCCCTTCATAACTTGGCCCATCTTGGCATTACTCGGATCTCTTGAGAAACTCTTAAAACGGGAACATGGTGATTCACTTAAAGCCCGGTTCAGACCAAAGATTTGCAGCTACTTGCAACTCGCCGGGTCTGCAACGTTCTGAAACTTGCCAGTTTGCACCAATCTGACTAGACGGTGTATCGTTTCCATGGCAACGACGTTTTACTCCCGTTCTAACTGCAGATTCTTCTGGCATTTTTTGTAACCGGATGTCATTTGTAGCATCTTCAAATGTGAATTAGGAGGCCATCAGCCGGCTTGGGTCGAGCTGACACATGCCGGATCGCACCGCTTCTCCCTGCAACGTTCTAAAACGATTTCGTCTCGTCGCGAGTCTTTGGTCTGAACTGGGCTTTACGTCAACTGATTTTATAAATTTCTTTTAAAGTAAATCACGACAGTTCCAATGTGCTGCACTTAAATTGCTGAAATGATCACACTAAACTAGACTAGATTTCTAGCCAAAAAATTAATTCTGAAACTGGTGGCCCTGTAGTGGATACCGATGCCATCTCTGGTCCTTCCAGTTTCATATTTGTCTTAAAGTCACACAGAACTAATGGAGGCTGGGGAATATCAGCCAGTGTCCTCCAATGGGCAAATATAATAGCCTGGGATTGAACGTCACATTGGCCAGCTGGGACTGAGAAAGGGATTAAGGTCTCTGTATTTTCTTCCATCCAATTGTGGTTCCAGATTTAAAAGAAAAAGCCCTATGCATGATGTGGATTGTGAGTCACATTCTCACCTATGTCAGCACGTTAACTTCATTTTCATTGTTATCCCCTCCTTTTATATTTTGTTTGCCACTCTGGGATGCTGAGCTGTTCCAAGTAGAATACTTTTATTTATTTTTTTACACTTACTCCAAGAAAAACGGCTGCTGCGTGCCTAAGCCCCGAGAAAATGCACATCACTGTAAATGCCACAGCGGAAAGATGGAATTGCCATTTATTGTCAGACAACTGATTTCAGGTTTCATTATACAGCAAAAAACCTTTGCAGGGAAAAGAGAATTAATGGACTCACCTTCAAACATGCCACTGACTCTCTAAATGCCAAATGTGCCCAAACCTCTCATGTCTCTATGAATGGCAAGCTCTAGGCAGAGTGAGTTTGCGTCTCCTCCCCCCCCCCCCACATAAAAAAGTCAGATACCCCATGAGAGACGGAGTCTGCCAGACTGATCACAGAGCTGCCGCTTTATCCAGAGAAAAACTGGGCTCTAAGAAGTTTGTGACAAAGTAGTTGTGGTATTTTGTGATGTGAGTTCAGCCTGACGCTGCTCGCTTCCCTGAGGATCACCTACCCTTAAGAGTGGTATATGGTTGCATTTGCCAAAGCTTCCAGTATGTAAGAGGTTGGGGTTTTTTTGGGCTACTTTTAGAGGTGTAGAGCGAGGCAAGTTCCCATTTAAAGGCATACGTCAGTGCCCATGTTTCTGTTTAGTTTCTTCTTGCGGTTTGTGGCGGTAAGAAAGCATTTTAAATATGTATGGTGTTGATATTGTTCGAGTTTCGCACTACAACAGAAGCATTCGCAGAGGGAAAAGCTGTGTAACGTGATATTAAAAACGTGACACGACGTGGCTTCTCCGTCACATTATCCCGTGCCATCCTGACAGACAGGGATGCAACTGGTGATCCTCACCAAAGGACGACGGTGTTTTCGGCAGTGTGCCATCCACGTCGGCGGTAAACACACACGACATCCCAAGAAAACGCACAAGCGGGACGAGGGTTGCTGGCAAACACTTTGATCTCCTTTCAGTCACTCTCGGCTCTCATCTCTCTGGGCCGGGGAAATGCACTGTTTAATCTGCCGTATGTCGCAGAAGTGTATACAAGGTGCTCGGCAGAGTTTGGTGGGCTCGCGTTAGGAGGGGGGAGGCGGGGGGAAACAACAGCAAAAAAAAAACCAAAAAAACATACATTTACACGGTTGAGTGGTGTAATCTTCATGAAATACCGGTAAATAGGGAGAGGGAGCCTAGTGGAGCCGTAGATTAATGCTGCTATCAAATGGCCTGGGACAAAAAAGAGGACGGCTAATGAGCTGGAAACGGCAGGGCTGTTCGCCGCTTAAATGATGCTATTGCACCATCTCCCCACTGGCCGCTGCACTGCCATGTTCACACATTCTGATGTCGCTAACAGCAATGTAGGACAAATATTGGAAAATGTCATTTGAGCGAGAACCACGACGACGTGTTTGATATTTTAAAGATGGCCTCATCAAAGGCAGATTTCGGTGACATAAATGCAGCCCTCTAATTTGACTCTCTCCCATCTGCCAGATACCCCCCCCCTCCCCTCCCCTCCATGTGTGATTTTCTGAGAGTTCATTTGCTTCTTTTTCATCCCAAAAATTGCTTTCACATTTGATCTGTTCTCTCTCTTTCTCTGTCCCTTTCACTCTCTCTCTTCTTCCCTTTAAATCCATTTCACTTCCTTTCACTCCATCTCTGTCCCTCTCTCCGTTTTGCCTCTCTTCCCACAGCCATGATACAATGAAAAATAGGGTCCTCTCGGTTGTCTATCTCTTTCCCGTGGTATCATCTCAGGCACGCTTGTAACCTCCCATGACTGTCGTCTAGGTGACAGGAAGAGCAAGATGAACTCTTGGGCTTAGATAAATTTCTTGGTCTGGCCTGCGGGGGCTGTATCAATTTTTGATGTCCTACTGCCTCACAGACACTTTTGCAGGCATTGTTTCATGTTTTATTTAGGCCGGTGTTAGAGCTAGGTTAAAGTTTCAGCAGACTATCGCCCCGAAAGAGTCTGGCGGCATGGAGGAAATATCACATTGTGGGCAAGAGTGGCCTTTAATGGTGTTCAGAGAAAGCGGGGGAGAGGATGTACCGCAGGGTGACAGTTGTGTCTCTTTTTTTGTCATAGCGGTGTGGAAATGTCACACGCACAACTGACACCACCAAGCAGCCTCAACCCTGTCTCACAATTAGACAAATGGTGAAAAACCTGCAACGGTTTTCCTCAAAGAGGCAACAAAAAGAATGCCGGCGAAAGAAAATAGCTCTCTGTTCTGAATGCGACCAAACACGCAAGCGTGCTCTAACCTCTTCAGGCATCGACATATTTATCTTACTTGAGCCAAGTGACAGTTGTCTCCGCAGCCATTTCATTTTTACACGCCACCACGAACAAAAGGGGGGGGGGGGGGGCCTGAATTAATCAAATGTGGAGGGGTAGGAGAGGAATGGGGAATGAGGGTGTGCGCGATGTATCCTGCAGTGGTGCTGTGAATCAGAAGGGGAGGGTAAATAAATAAATGTGTTATGTATGACCTAGTGCACAGACAGGGCTCTGGGCCTACTAGCTGGTACAGCCGCGATACACTCAGACAAGTGAATAAATCAGCACACAATTAGGGCTTGTGATTTCATTTATGGTACCTACGAGCACTCTGTGGCAGATTCTGGCAGATGTCATTTCTAGCCAATTGATTTTGCTGCTGTCCCGAGGCCCGAGCAGTCATGGCCCCTCTATCCGGATTACAAATGGACGGCAAACTCGAGCCAAATGGCTGTCCAGGCAATTTCTGCATGATAGGAGTAGAATAATGTAAGAGGCTATACGCTGGCACTGCAGGAACAAAGACACAGACAGACAACGCACATCGGTGGGGATGCTGCCCAAGTCATAAACATGCTGTCAACACATGGATGTAACAACACAAGCCTATATTTGTGAAATTTATTTGCAACATATTTATCCCATAAAAATGCATTTTTGCGTCCAACATTAGTCATGAATTCTTTCGAGGGTGCTTCCTGTGTGCCTTGGTGATGGGTCATTCACCTGTGAAATATCCTCCAGAAAGAGTGGGAAAATAGTTTCAAAGCAACCAAGAGATCCATAAATGTCTTAGGTTTATGCGTCTGTGATGTTTTCACTTCCAGTCACGTAACAAAAAAAAAGAGAAATGCTGCAGTGCAGTCGCAACACACTGAACATTTGTCGTCGCAGTCATCTGGAGATGCAAATTGACAATGTCATTTCAAAGCTAGCTGGCTCTATGTTGTGTTTTTGCCCTCACGTTTCAAAATGACCACATCCTTTGCATGTAGAAGGCTACACACTGTACTGCACCTGTCAACCACATTTCACTTATAGCAGCAGGGATGTGATGATCATTGCTGTTGTAGTTATATTTTGTGGGTAATGGTTGGATGTAGGGGTTATTGGTTTAGTTTATTATTATTTTATATACCGTGCTTAAAATTTACATTTAAAAAAGTTGTTGTGCCATAAACGGAAAATGGAGTACATGCGATAACAACAAATGTATTTAGTAATAGGTAACATAGGATATAATACAGCAGGTAAAGGAATTATACCATATTATATTTGGTATCAAATTATACCAAATCCACTGGATTCATTAACAAATGAAGGATATACATGACGTGGCCTCGATGTTCTGTCTGAGAGGAGGCACTTTATTAGTAACTCACACGCAAACAACCCAAACTAGCAGTTTTAGTCTGTGTTTCTCTCAAAGATGGAACCACAAATTGCTTCGAACAAGGTCAAAGCCTAATTGTTATCAACAGACAAGGAAAGTACAGTACAAATAAAAGTTACCTGAATGTAACCCCAGGTCTATGAGTAGCCTTCTAACAGCCTTACAATGGGGTTATGCTAGAAAAGCACTAGTTTGTGTTTAACTGTTGTTAGAGCACTTATAGCTGTTTCGAATGGCCACACCAAGCGAACATGAAAAGCAAGCTGTCCTATGTCGCAGCTGTGCACATTTTTAGACAGTTTCACCCAGAATGCATTCCTAGCGTTGCACACCGTTGTACACGCCTGGGCAATGAACACATGAAGTCAGTGTGTGTGCGTGTGTCAGATTGTGCATTTACAGACACACCTCCCCCGATTCCAACATTAGAAAGGTGTGGGGACAAGGCGGGGGGGTTGTGAAGCTGGTCAACCATCCAGCAAACAGTTCTGATGAAGTATAATGGTGCCTTTATACTGCTCTTGGTTTTGCTGTTCACCCTGACAAAGATCAATGCACTCACAGCCCATTCAGTTGCAAGCATGTCCTAGAAATGAGAAGCAAGCCCACTACTTTTTCCCTTTTGACATATAAAACCAAGCACAAAGGGATAGTTGGGCATGCAGTTAGAGCAGTGATTCCCAACCAGTGGTACTTGTACCCAAAAAGGGTACTTCTGCAGCTACCAGGGGGTGCGTGAAAAAGTTTGACTAATTTGACAAAACAGAAATCATTATTTTATAATGTATCGAAATACAGTATTTGTGTTTTAGGAGTAAAATCAACACACAAATCAGATAACCGATTTGTGTGATGCTGATCTTTACAGTTATTGTCAGAATAAGTCACCAAGCATGGTACTCTAACTACACAAGACAGGCCCATCTGATAGGGCTGTGGGGGTACGTCAGACAAAAAAAGGTTGGGAACCACTGAGTTAGAGGACTTTGCTGGAGTTCTGCCACCAGACCCAAGCCCTGGGACATATTGTCCAGGGCGGCTCCTTCCAGGGGTGACCCTACGTTTAATGACGTCTGACAGAAAAGAGAAAATGGGGATGGAGAGACACTCAACTCTGTTCTCCCCTTATTCACTCCTCTTAAGCGAGGCAAAGGGAGGTCACCTCATCCAAGATGTGGTCCCGCTTAGTGAGTCAAAGGAGTGCAGCAGCTCCTGCAGCAGTGAATCACCCAGTCAGACATGCTTGTGGCAGGAGCACATGGAGCACACATGCATCCCCCAAGGTTGACAGCAAAGGCCTGAGACATCCTCCAGATATCTGGTCCTGGAGGAGGAATCCCTCTTCTGTTGCTCCTCAGGTTCGATCCTTGTTTTCCCCCAGTTAAAGTTTTTATCTTTCTTATCCAAGCTGAGGGTCTGAGGATATAGGGCCTCATAAGCTGTGCTGATTGCAAAGCCGTTTGAGGCAAATTTTCGCTTTGTGATTTTTGGGCTGTGTAAATACAAGTGAATTGACTTGACGTGACTTGGACCTTGTTGACTTGGGCAACTATCTCCAAGTTTCAAGTTTCAAGTTTCAAGTTTAATTGTCATATGCAGTTTAACAGAGTCAACTATACAATGAAATGTGCAGGACGAGAGCCGGTCCACTCAGCACCAATAAACACGATACGAAGACAAAACAAAATA
>JAVQJF010072542.1:0-32552 GCA_036023855.1 Gadopsis marmoratus
ATGTTTGTTTTTCGGGCGCACCGGCTGCCCGGGCACTAACCCCCCCCCCCCCCCCCCCTCTGACGTCACCGACATTTCATTCAGATATTTTCACCCTGTTCGCTCCTGCTGGAGGAGGCTTCTTCGGATTGTCCGAATAGTTAACACCACGTGATTTGCCCCCCCTCCCCCCCCCAAAAAGTTGGTTTTCTCGACTCTTCTTGCCCTGACTGAGCAGTACATGACCCTGCTGGGACCAAGAGGTCGCAGCCTGAACAGAAAGTGTGTTCAGGCTGTTGGAGTTGGAAGTGTTCTGTGAAAAACATCCATCAGCTGTGACGTTAAAACAGCGAGTCCGTGCTGCGTTTTGTTAAATAATAATACACTTAAATGCAGCGAGCAAATCAAGAAAATGTCCCCACGAGGGTTTTTCGCTCACTTTTGTGGTCAAGTATTGGTGTATACATGCACCCCCCCCCCCCCCCCCACGTGTGCTTTTGCGAGACTCGCGCGGGTTTTTTTCGTTGAGTCAGAATATTCCGTAACGAAATCTGCGCACATCAAATTAAGAACTTTGAGAAGATGCAAGAAAAAAAAACCAACAAAAAAAAGCTAGTTTTTTTTTTCTTCTTTTACACATAGCTCCAGGAATGTGAATTGCAAGTTGGCCTGTGTTTAGTATTCCAGATGAATGAAATGATTAAGAAAATGATCACCTTTTTGCGTGTAAAACCCTTCACATGTCCACACTCTCCAGGTCTTAAACTAAAATACCTCTGACAGTAGATGACCTGCCTTGCCAACACTCTTTACACTTTACACACACAAAAAAGGTGAAGGATTGATGGCTGGTGTACATGAAGTAAACAACAACAAAAATAACCCCCTCACCAAAAAAGAAAGAAGAAAAGGGACAAACGAACTCAGTGAATCCTTTGAGCTGCATTGACAGCAGCAGGGTGAAGGCACATTTCCTCTGGGAGCCTGCAGGGTGAGGAGTGGGGGTTGGGTGGGGTTAGCTGGGGTGAGGGAGTCCAAAGTCTGCTTAGAAAGTTGGTATTCAAACAGCCCAGGAATCTGCTACTGCTCGTGAGGTTAAACGCTCATAATTATCCGCTTTGGTCAAGATAACTAACTGTCTAACAAATCGGACTGATTTTTCACTTTTGCACCACTGCAGGAGATTCAGGCTCCAGGAGGCGACTTTCCAGGGAACTGATTGAGGCATAGTTTGAATACTATAGGTTTACAAGGCAAGAATCTTATGTAGAGATAAATCAAATAAATGTATACGAGTTGAATATGACTTATGACCTACGGTTGGGGTGTACTGCCGCAAACCATCACATGTTATTTTTCATTTCTCTTTTTAAAAGGTTTTTAAGTCAAAAGACCCCATATCTTCGCCAGTGACTGATTGTGAAAACGCCGGGTTCAACAATGAAAATAAGTTCAGGAATTTAACATAAATATATATATGAAAATTCTGTTCCGTTCTGTTTTATAAATATATTTAAATGTTGTCAATAGACCAAACCAAAGAGAGCCTACACACCGTCTTCATTCTAAATCTAAATTTCATGCAGGATTAACAGAGATTCATATTACATTGAAAGGGTTCGCACACATCTGTTCTCGTGACAAATTTGTAGTTATAGAGCCAAAAAGTAACATACCTCATTTGTATGATATTGTATTAATCATACGTGGATGATATATCCTCACACGGGAAGTTATTTTCACATTAAACACCGTCTCTAAAATATCTTACCCACACCATAACCAAATTTACATGCCATTACTATCACGCTCAGTGATACAATCTTATTGTAGCGTACAGACAAATAAAAGTCTAGTTTGTGTTACATACAAACAACAAAAAAAAAAAGAAGAAAATAAGCTTTATTGTAAAGCTGTCACCATGACACCGGATTCCCCTTCATTTCAAGTTAAAAACGATTTTTCTCAGCCAAATTAAGGCGTTCACGTGGAGTTTAAGGGTCTTAAAATCTCCACTAATCTCTGTTTCGGTATGTCAGTTGCTTTCTTTGGCTAACAGGCACACCCAAGCCACCCATATCTAAATGATCCCTTGTCACTAGCTTGCACACATGTCATGTCAGTCAGCTGCACTGCGGGGATTTCCACTGACTCCTCCTAATCAGAAAGGTCCTGCCAGGATGTGAGTGAGTGGATAACATCTGACACTGGCATCCAACCCTGTGACCCCAACGGTAATTCCATGGCCACTGCGGAGGTCTCCTCTACAAGCATCTTCAAAAACAGGCCTTTTCGAATGGGGGGCTGGGGTGGATGGATTGTGGGTGGGGGTAGGGGTAAAGCTCGTGAATTCCGGAGGGTGGGCTCTTTAGTGGTGGGTGGAGACGGACTTGTTGTTGTTTCATTCCTCCAACGTGTTTTCCCTCTTTCCTCATACCTGGGAATAACCCCCTGAGAAGCATCCCACCAGGCTAGATGTGAGACTAGCGGGGAAGTTTCTCAATGAGCCAACTACCTTTTCAGGCTTGTTGTTATCGATCAGCTGTGTGGCTGCAGCTTACGGTCAGACCGTGTTCTTCTCCCGGGCGTTTGTCCCATGTTGGTGGACATAAAGTACAACTTGAATATGCAGTAAGACTTGCACTGGCGTTTTAACACTCACACGGTTTCGCTTTCAAAGTTTTTTGTTTGTTTGTTTGGAAGGACACGTTTTTATCATATGCATTCGTGGCATTTCTTACAGAAAGACGTATCAAACTGATGCAAGTTATGTATATGAGGATAAAAGGTTTCTGGAAAAAAGTTATGAACTTTATGAAACTTTCACCTAAAGTACACACTCAGAGCAAAACAGTTGTCTTCGCAAGTTCTCATGTGCTGCCTCTTTGTTTGTAATGGAGAAGAGAAGAAAAAGATGCCCTCCTCCAAACTTAGCCACCGTTTAATCATCACTATAAGTATTCCTGAAAATCATCTGCAAAGGATGGATTTTCTATACTGACAACTGGAGATCATAGGATCGAACACATCCGTTTTCAGGTTTGTTTTTCTGGGTTTTGCAGTCACATTCCAAAGCTGTGAGTTCAGCTCTCCTCTGGTGCACACTGTGATGCTGGGAGGTAGCTGGTCGTATGTTAGGAACATGAGCTCGAAATCAACATGTGCAATGTGTGGAAAGTGTAGAAAATGGCCGTTACATTTTACCCTGTATTGTTTATGTTATTTTGGTCTTGGGTAGGTTATTTCTGAGTGGATTCAACTGAAACATAAATCAGACTTTAAAAAGCTGGATTAGGTGTTAGTCTGAGCTCTGTGTCTCCGTGTTTTATTGGTATTATGAGTTTACTTTGTATCCCATTTGGCAACTTATCTTCAACATTTAGTGTTTTATTTTGGTATAATACATATATGAGAAGATGCCTAGACATCTAAGGATACATGATGAAGGAAAAACACAATTATATGTCGATGTTCGGGACAGAAGACAGCATTGTTTGTTTGCAATGTAATGTTTTACGTAAGAAGTCATGTTCATGTCTGTCACACGTTTCAAAACTGCACTGGTATTTTTTGGTATCTTATAAAGGCAACGTGGGCTGGACACTGCCTGTATGTGCATATCTAATAAACTACCGTGTAACAACTTCACGTTGTTGCTTCCAGTTCTATGACGCACAAAATACAACACACATTGCTGCGTGGTCACCTGATAATGGGTAATCTTATTTTTCCTTTAAACCGGGTAGGTCCACCAGTGTAGACGCTGTGCCGTATTTAACTTTATCATCTGCTTTTCTTCTTATTTCTTGATGTTTTTTTTAATGTTTGTCATTTTCCCCTGCTGCTATGGCTACACTAATTACCTCCAAAGGAATCATTAAAATGTAATTGAATCCTGTCTAATCTAATCTCAGAGTATGAGCTACACCAACCCCTTATGATGCACTTTTATCACAGTATGGACAGTACCATCAGCTCCATGTTATAGGCTATTGTGGTTTTTATTTTATTTTATATATATATATAATCACACAACTGAGGCGACTGCTGCTCGTGGTTGCGTGTTCGAGTCCTCGCGTCCCTGCTGGATTCGCAGGGCAGAAATTTGCAGCAGCAAAAGCATGTAAATGGCAAAGTCACGTGTTCTCACTACGGGAACGGGCACAGCCAGCTCGTGAGCGAATGAGAGCGAAGGAGAGAGAGAGAGAGAGAGAGAGAGAGAGGCAGAGAGAGAGAGGGAGGGAGAGTGCAGTACAGAGGTGGTGTGAGTGAGGAAGGGATTGAAGGGAAGAAAGAGAGACATGACAAAAATATCAAAAGGCAGAAAGCACGCCGTACCATGCGAGCTAAACTGGTGGCCGATGGGATCGAGGATGTCGGATTAATGGTGACTACCGCAGCCCGTTTTCGCAGAGGAAGCTTCTCTATTGCAACTTGGGCGCAGAGGGTCCGCGGGGAAACATGGCCGAAGGTTATTCTGCAATTATTTTCTATTCTCTGCTTAGTTTTCCTCCACGTCTGCTCACGCGAGGAGGGAGGGAGGGAGCGAGCGAGGGAGCGAGGGAGGGAGGGAGGGAGGGAGGCAAGGTGCAACGTGATTGTTGTTCCAGACCTCAACTAAACCGACCTGAGCCGCCTGCCGAGCCCCGTCTCCGACCGTGTTCTCTCCGCGTCAGGACACACGCGCTGCGCTGCTCGAGCGCATTCGCGATTCTTCCCACTCGTGAAAAGCTCGTGGAGCCATGTGTACGTACACCTGCCCCCCCCTCCCTTTTTATACCCCCCCTCCCCTCCCGGCTCCCGGAGCCTGCAACTCCACGGGCTGCAGATGCACGAGACGAGCCCTCCTCCACAAGTTCCGCCGAGCTCGCTCGCCTGTGCACGCGCCGGACGCGACCCTCGGCCACGGAGCAGCCCGACACGCAACTTTTCTCTTTTTTTGTTCTTTCTCTCCCACGAGCGGAATGTTTTTGCGGCGACGCACGCCGACCGGATCGCAGCACCACGCGCCCCTCGTCGCTCAGGTGCTGTCGGAAATCGTCGTAGTGTAGAAAATTTCTACCGGCCCTGAACTTCACATAGCCCCCCCCCCCCCGCTGTTCTTGAAGAAGTTTTTCAACAGAGCCCATTAAGATTATATAAAACGGTGGAAATCTCCGAGCCTATAAAATGTTTTAACTTGCTTCCTGTGTGTCGTCCCCCCCCCTGTTTCAGGAGGGCCGGGTAAAGGTGGCGGAGAAGACCCCGCCAAGTCCACCGACAAGGGGGACCGGACTCGACCTCAGATCCTGTCGGGATCGGGCTTCTGCAAATGGTTCAACGTCCGGATGGGCTTTGGATTCATCTCAATGACCGGCAGCGGAGGGAGCCCCGTCGACCCCCCTCTGGATGTTTTCGTCCACCAAGTAAGTTAACAAACGTGCTCTGCGGTTCTGCGGCGCCTCGTCGGCCTCGCCCGGACTTGCTCTTCTAAAACGCGGAGGAAAGCGACGGATTCCGTTTTTTTAACCTCCCGCTGCAACATTCTCGCTGTCACTCCCAAAATCCCGCTGCGGCCCCGCTGCATGTCTCCCCCCGCATGTCTCCCCCCGCATGTCTCCCCCCGCAGCACCAGTCGCCGGACACATTGTATCATCCGGATGTTTTGCATTTCCCAACGTGTTGCTGTGTGATCACACGTTGTCCTCTGGGCTCGGGGAGGGAAAAGGCCCCCAACACGTTACGCTTCCTGTTTCAGCTTATTTAAACAGCGCGCGGTGGTGTGAACGCCTGGCCCTGCTTTTTCCGTCTGCTGTTCGGTTTATTGCGCTCCGAGTTAATTTCCAAGGCCTTGCTGTCGACTTACGTTCTGCAGCAGAGTCCTCCCGTCTTTCAGCTCCTCTCCCCGTTTAACGGGCCTATAAAGTGGCTTTGAAATACTCTGGGAGGAAGGACGGAGGATGAGGAGAGAGGCATTTTCGCCGTTTTATTTGACACCCCTCTCATAGAGGTGTCTTTATTGTGGACTCGGGGGATGTTGTGCTGAACTGGTGGGAGGGAGGGAGGGAGGAGGAGAGGGGGGGGGTATTAGGGGTCAGATGTCAGCAGCGATGTAGTGTTGAATCAGGAAACCTATGTTGGAAAATTTTAAATTATGGCTTCGCAAAGGCATTCATCTATTTCCCTATCAGCCCATTCTTCAATAACTTTTGATGGTGATAAAAAAATAAATAAAAAATGGCATTCCAGTCTAAAAAGAGAAAGTTGGACCCCTGAGTTTGAAGAAAATGATGGATGATTTCCACCTATTTGTTGCTTTAGTTGTACACCAGTGGGGCAGTTTGCAGTGGTGAAACTAGGTCTTTTAATACTGCTGTGTTTAACATTTCTCTGCGATTTCTGTTGCATTTACCTCCCTTTTATTCAGTTGTTTCTATGCATTTAAAAATGTCCTTGAACTGTCATTTGCTGCTTCAGTCCGCTATAAACACACTATTAACCTTGACAGTTATAAAATAAGCAAGTAAATTGTGTTAGATTTTGCCACCGGATATAAAATAATTTAAATTCTGCAGTGATTTAAAAAAAAATATATATATGTTTAACCAATATGTTGATCTTTGCTCCATTTGTCTCCATGCAGTTGTGGCAAGGGTCGTCATGTGTAGCGACATCAAATAATGCATGTTTGCGTGTGTGTGTTTTTTTTTTTTTTTTTGCTGTGAACATTTGAAATCAAGGAGAGGCTCAGGAGAGTGCATATTGCAGCATTGCTCTATCGGTTTTTGATTGATACTTTCATATTGTGGCTCCATCGACTGAACGCGCTGCATCTATCTACATACTCCCAGGCTATCCTATAATTTCCCTGCTGGCCAGAGGTGTTTTCTTTTCTTTTTTTTTTAGAGGTGGACCAAGAGAGAGAGAAGGGGAGGTCTAGTCTGGGAAACAGCCTTAGCGCTGAGCAGCAGTCAAATAAACACTGTCTGTCTCAGCAGTTTGTAACATATAGGACAGGGCAGGCGGGTGCCATAAAATCATGTGCAGGATTTTGGTTGAAAGACTCAGTTTTGTTGATAACCGCTGCAGTGAATAACTGTTAGTTCCTGCTCTGAGTGACAGTTTCCTTAAATTGTAGCTTGTTGCATCTTTACATGTTTATATAAAAAACAAATTCAAGTTGTTCCACAAACCCTTTTTTTTAGAGATAAATTCACTAGTATACAATGAATCATATGTTTACACTAGTGCATTTCCCCGCAGTGTTTCCAGCTCCGTGTTTACAACAATACAACTGTCATTTAGCACAGAGAGCAAACAATATGCATTCATAAGCACATTGTCATATTGAATGCAAAACACCCCATTCCAAGTATTTGCATTCATCTATACGCTCTCATTAAATCAGTCACTCATTTTCTCTGACTGGGTCTCCCTCGCTGCTTCTCTGCTGTCAGCCTGAAGCCATTTGGATGCATTGATGCTGTTTCCAGGTGTTTAGGGAATGCTCAGATTTGGGCACATTGAATAAAAATCCTGCAGGTTAACTTATGCGTTGCTACAGTGTTATATTTTGTAATAAATGTAAGGAATGGTTCTGTTTTTAGGACACAGACATTTCAGGATGCAGCAGAAGAGTTTGGCTTGACTGGTTTTCTGCATGTCTGATAGGTTAGCTGTCGGTTACTGTCCAAAAAGCAAACCAAGGAAAAAACAAACAGCGGAAAAATTGCAGATTTATTCACAACACTTCCCCTATATGTTCGGGGGGGGGGGGCAGGGGTAAGAATGATGGGGAAAGGAAGAGGGAGCTTGAGGACAGGAGAGAGGGAGAGAGAGGAGGGGTTTTCCTAGGAGAGGGAAAGAGGAGGGATGTGGGAAAAATAAGTGGGGGTGGGGGGTGCTAGCGGTAGTCGAGGAGGAAAACATGAGCGAGAGGTCGGAAAAAAGACGAGTGAGTGGAGGAGCAGGAGGTAAGAGAAGGGAGGGTGAGAGTGTGTATGAGTCAGCGAGAGGGTCCCCGCCCGACCACGAGTTCTCTTCCTGGGAGGCCTCTTCATCAGGGCTCCTATCTGATCACTTCCTTTGGAAGGTGTGTGTGTGTGTGTGTGTGTGTGTGTGTGTGTGTGAGAGAGAGCAAGTAATTAAGCTTCTTCACCCGCTATACCTCTCTGCTTAGTGATTCCACGCACAAAGCCATTTCATTATCTCTGTTTGTCAACCCCTTCTCTACCTGCACTGAGTGTGTTTCTGTGTGTAATTGTGTGTGTGTGCGTGTGAGTTCCTGCTGGGGGGGGGGTTCTTTAAAAAGAGGAATTTCTTTAAAGACAAAAAGGCAGGAGGGTTGGGTGGGGTGAGGGGGTGTGTGGCGGTGAAGTGGGGGGCTGCTTGCCCTTTGTCGGTAATCAGTTTGAAATGTTGAACAGTTTGCTGCTGCTGCTGTTCTCCTGAAACCTCCAGAGTGTGTGTTCAATTTATGGAGCCCCTGTGAGTCAGTGTGTGTGTGTGTGTGGTTCTTACTTTCCGTTCTTAACCATGTCTACATGTGAACCGTTGTAAGATGTTTTAGGTTTTGAGCGTGAGAGAGTGTGTGTGTGTGTGTGTGTGTGTGTGTTTTGTGTA
Source organism: Gadopsis marmoratus (assembly GCA_036023855.1). NCBI lineage: Eukaryota > Metazoa > Chordata > Actinopteri > Centrarchiformes > Percichthyidae > Gadopsis > Gadopsis marmoratus. The sequence continues at coordinate 8,581 of JAVQJF010072542.1, forward strand.
GCGAGGTTAAAGTGGGCCCCTAGTGAGATTAACCTCTGGTCCGTGTCACCGTTTGGCATGCAGGCCCCACCCATCTCTGCCTCCAGATAGCCAGTATCAGGCTTTGTCTCTCCTGCAGCAACACTAACCCCCACCATCACCACCACCATCACCACCACACACACACACACACACACACACCTCCTCCACGAAAACCCAGCCTTTGCTTCAGCACATCAAAAAATGCAAAAGAAGAAGAAAGACTAGTCATGTGACTTCCTTTTGAGGAGCTGGCCACATACAGCGGAGATGATTGGTAATTGGAAAGGTGTAGAAAGCAGAGCAGGGCTAGAAACAAGTCGCCGTTCACCTGCAATACAAAGAGAGCGTCTGCTGAGCGTTGCTGACCTTTATTTAATTTAATTTGAATCAAAAATCAAACATTCAGCATTAAAACATTGTCTAATACAGACATTCAGTAAGTATGACTTTGAAAGAAGCACGTTTTCTGCTGTTTAACTACTTTGCAGAATAAAGAATGCGTCTAGTGCTTTAAACAGACATTTATGGTAACAGAAATTATTTTCATTATCGAATTATCTGCAGATAATTTTCTTCATTCATTGTTTCAGTTAATTGTTAAAATGCACCATCCCTCAAAAATGTAATGCATAGTGTAACTTCCCAGAGCCCAAGATAATGTATAGTTTAGTTTATGGGTTTTTTTTTTTTTATCTGACCAAAAGCCAAAGGTATTCAGTTGACTGTTTTTATATGAAAAAGAAAAACATCAAATCCTCACGTTTGCAAGGCTGCAACTGGAGAATTTTTGGCATTTTTGTTTGAATGAAATGACTCAGACAATTGATTACTATTAATAGTTGCAGATTAGTTTCTGACAATCGATTGATTGACCAGTCATTTCATCCCTAAAAGATAAAGGGAGAAGCTAAACTGAACTAAAAGAATATAGAGATGTACAGGAAATGGCAACGTCCAAGTTAAAGGTTTCTTTGTTTGAAATGCACCAGGGATGGGTTTGAAATTGACAGATATTTTATTTAAAAAGGGCAGAGAAAAAGATAAAATAATTTTTGTCAAATGAAAATCAAATTTGTCACTAAGCGTAAGACTCTGATGAGAAGGTGATGTGTGAAAGTGAGATCTTCCACTTTTTCTAATGATGTTTGGATGGATGGTCATTTTGATCATATTTCGCTCGGGTTAATCTCCTAATGTAAATCTCCTAAGCAAGTAAATCAGTTATTAACCGTGATCCCGCTCCAGTTAAGGCTTGACATGCATATAGGTTGAATTCGGGGCTAAAAATACAGGAAAAAAAACGATAGCTGCTGGTTTTTGCCTTCAGCTGCAACACAATCAATTAGATCATGATTTTAATTTAAACTATGTGCAGTAATAATATTTCTTATACATTCTAAAGACAAATGCTGTTAATATTTGAAAATGTAAGTCTGTGCTGTCCATTACGGTAAAAGTATATTTAGTATCAAAAATCTTTACAGATCTTTAAAAAAAATAACAAAGTACCTTTTTCTTTCTCAACAAGGTTTTACAATTATTATTTTCCATAATTTTTTTTCCATATATATTTATAAAGGCTGTATGAGTAGGTGTCACTTCCTCAAATGCTTAATATTTAATTTTCAAAGGAACACATTGTAGCTGTGCCTCTGTTTTTGAATGGGTCCAGTTGTTAGCAGGCGGTGTATTTTATCACCAGTCACCTCAGAGAGGTTCATTTCCCCTCTCGTGCTGATAAACGTAGCAAGATGATCTACTGCTTCCTCCCCCAGATCAAATATTTGCCCCAGTCATAATCTGGGTGTTGGATGCTGTTAATTTGAGGCAGGGGAAACATGAAGGCTTTAAAGTGTTTGATGGGGGTTGGGCAGGGTTCAAGGGTCAGGGCCACTAATGACAACGTGTTGAGGAGGGCTTGGGTGTCCGCGTCATGAGAGCGGCTCTGTTGGTGGTTTCGGCATGTGTGCTTTTTTGTTTTTTTTCCTCCTTCGCCCAGCTTTCTCGCTCCTCTTTCTTCTTTGGTTTATATGCGTCCTGTCGGGTTATGTCCATCTGAGCTGATCTGGACCAGCTTTGTCCACTTACCATTTCCTGTGTGTAAAAAGCTACTTAATGGCACTACGCCACATGGTGACCGCCATCTCCGTCACGCTCGCCCCTACACACCCCCTTTTTCCTCTTGATATGAGCACAGTTCCAGCACGCGGCTCTGCGTGTATGGAGGACCGGAATTGCCATAATGAAAAATAAATGGATAAATGACTCGATAAATAAATGGATAAAATTATATTAAATATAAATCTATGCATTAATTGATCAAATGTGAAATAACTTGATATTTCTGTATTGTTTTACCTTTACATATAAACTCCCCTATTTATTTACTTTCCCACTTAATTTTCCATTTAATTTATTTATTCATTTAATTTATAAATGTATTTATTTCTGTATTAAATTTCCATTTGCATTTTCCATCCTGTTTATCTCCCCAAATCTGTAAAGGAAAAATCCTTTGCATTCCTTCTTACATTTCTTTGTATGTTTACTTTTTTTATGCAAATGAGGGGGGCTGACATTCAGTGTGCCATGGTGGGCTACTTTGCCTTAATGCTCTCCACCTGCCAATGCCGCCACTCGATCCCAACTCGGCTATCTGAAATAAGGTATTGCGTTAACTACTTCATATGCATTTGCTGTAAAAACAGTACATTCATGTTGTCCAGGCAGGGAGGACGAGAGAAAAGGTTGAATGCAAAAAGGCAAAAACAACTGATTAGTTTGTGCGTCCATGAGCTCACAGAGCTATATTTTATTAATGATAATATACGATATCTAATAATACCTAATAAGACCTTTTTAGGACATAGGTGAAAGAACTGTCCAGGGAAAACTGCTTTTAATGTGGGCACACTAAACATTAATGGTTTTACTTTGTAGATGTTACAAGAGCCTACATTTCGCAATGATAGCAATGCTGACTTTAAAAGCACTGTATATGGTTTGGCAGGGATATATTTAGAGTTCTGGTATTGAGCACCCAGACCTGGCAACCCTGGGTTCCTTTGTCAGATCTCTTTTCCCAGGACTGCTACTACACCGAGGAGCTGCACATTGGCACATCGTTGGACGGATAGACATGTTGCCAAGGTTCGTAGGTCACAGGGCAGCGCGGTGCGGTGTCAGTGCTGGGAGCTGCTGAGGCGAGAGCGACCGGTGCTAACCTCCTGCAGTGGCCAGCAGTGCCTCGGCGCAGCAAAAGCAGCAGAAATATCATTTAATTTCACATTTTATCAATTAATGAAGGCCTGCATTTATTTTTTAATATTTCTGGTGCATTTAATGGCATATCCATTTATTTATTGAGTCATTTATTCATTTAGTTGTGATTATGGCAGTTCCGGTCCTCCATATACGTGAACCACCTCTGATTTAAAGCATCCCATAATTAGCCATTCCATAGCCGGTGGTCGCCACGGAGAGAGGCTGGTGGAGGGTGGTGGGTCTCCTCTCTGCGCTTCCCCATCCCCTCACGTTACAGCTTCCTGTATTGATTGCTGGGCCTGGTGGTGACGAGGGCCTGGCTGATGAAAAGGAGGGCTATTTCTATCCAGGATGTTGGGAGTCTGTATCGATCGCTGGCTCCTTCCTACACACACACACACATGTACACACAGTCGCACACATGTGGAGCTATAGGAAGATATTTATTACATATAATACATAAAGCATAATCGAGTCATTTCCGTATCCATTTTGGTGGCTCAGTTTCTTCGTTTTTTTGGATGGCGGTGGCTACTGGTGGCTCTGAGTGAAAGAGCTGGTGTGGTCCACCAGTCGGGCAGGGGGTGGTGCTGGGATGGTTATACCACTGACCCCTGGATTTCTGCTGCTGACCTGTGGGGCTCCTGATCAAATGGGGTTTTTGTTCCTGGAGTCCCTCCAGGTCCAGCCACTGATCGGGAGTTGCTCCTCCATTGGAGCTGAACAGAATGCTGGAGGCATTTCCATGACCCCCCCCCCCCCACACCTTCACCACCCTCCTGCTGCAGGCCACTCCTCCATTTTGTGTTCTCTCTTTCTTTCTCTGACGTTCTCTCATTCCCTCTCACCGGCCGTGCCCTTTCCTGACCTCTGTGCGTAAACTGAAACGGGTCAGGACACCCGCCAGGTCACCTGAGAGGAGGGGAATCTGGTTGCAGGTTCTGATTTGTGAAGGTTTTGTTTAAAAATGTTGGGGTTTTTTCTTCTCCTTTTTCTTCTTCACATTGACACATGCACACACCCACACACATGTAAATCCACATGCTGCGCTCTATTCCGTAATTATGGAGCGACTGGGCTGTTGCAATCACATGTGTCATAAAACCATCTGAGACATGAAGGGGTGAGTGTGATGCCACGTCTTATATCTGCAGAACAGAAGGGGTTGTGTGGTTTCCTCACTGGTGCATTGTGGGCATTGACGGGGTTGGAGAGGGGGGTAGGGTGCTGAGACAAACCACTCAACTTTGACCTGGAGAGACAGGCTGCTTGTGGACTGAAGAGACGAGAGGAACAGGAAGGGCTCCTGCGTAACACAGTCTCGAGAGCAGTCCATGATTATTCATCATTATTCAGAATGCATTTTGTTTTGTGGGGGATGGGTGCAATTTTCTTATTTTCTTTCTTTCTTTCTACTGATTTCTGCTGCAGAAATGTCTGTCATTTGACTGCTTCACGTTCCTCAGTTTATTTATGTGTAATAGAAATCCAGGTTTGGTGCATGCATGTCCTAGGAGTTTTGGTTGATACATTAATGATTGGTTGTTGAATCTTTTGATTTTGACACACCGTCTTTTTTTCCTTTGTGGCGCGCGCACACACACACACACACACACGCACACACACAGCCACTTAATATCGATCCTTATTGGCCACGTAAAGCCATAAGCTCAGTTTGTGACTCACCTCATCGTCGCTTCTGTTTTAATCTACCTCTCACATCCTTTGCTTTCGCTTGTTTCCATTCCCCGATCCACATCCTTTCCTCAAAGCCAAATCCAATACCCGAATGCCCAACATGGACGAGTTTGCCATCAGCAATCGACTAGCATCAAAGAGGTCCTGGCTGTAGCCCTCACTAACCGCAGGGAGAGAATAAGAAAGGACATCTGAGAGAGAAAAGAATGAACACATTTTGTTACATTGAATATTTCAACACCATCAATTACCCTTTCTTATACATTGTGCAAATGTGTGCGTGTGTGTGTGTGTAAATATTGAGAAATAATCGCTTCAAAGACACTTGATATTAAGGCACAAGGCACAGCTGTTCTGTGCATATCTTTCTGTGGGGAAAAAACTCCAAATTTGATGCACAATCTGCTCCTTCTGCGGAGGGCCTTTTTGAATTTGACACAATTTGTAGCCACACATTGTATTAACATTTACTCTTGCTGGGTATGTTATAAAATAAACATGACAAAAAAAAATCCAAATATGTATATTACTTTGACACAAACTTAAATAAAACAAATACATGTCTGTGTCTGTATTTGTTTTTCAGGTGGTTAGTGGATACTGTTTATTCCATGGCCCATGGAACATTTTCAGTAGCAGAATCTTAGTTCACACAGTAGTAATGAGCAGAAAATGTATTAACCTATTTTTTTTTAATCAAAAGTAGTTTTGGCATATTAAGTCAGTTTTTCATACAGAATTTATTAGGTAGTCAGGTATAAAGCTAATTAAAAAAAACGGACCATTTAAGTTGTCAAAAATATAGTGTTTTTAAAATGGAATTGCATGAGGAGTTCCTGTAGGATACCGTAAACTGACTTCTTTAATATAAGTTCTTGAGATAATATTGCATTTCATGCTTGACGTGGAAGTCTTGGCCTATTCCACATTATTACATATAGTGACAGTTGTATTTGATTTAGTAAATGTCATTAGAATAGATGTTTTTCAAGTTTTGGAATAAATATTGTGCAGTGAGATTCTGTATCTGTATTTTCAATTTTGAAAGCTGTACTAATTTATGTTTTTATTTGGATTATACTGTATTATTCCTTTAATTTGTTATTTTTTTTTAAAATATAAATTACGTTAAAATAAGAGCTTCTTAATGAAATAGGATTTGAACAATTTTGACCATTTCTTTTATGTAATCCCTAATTTATTCCCAATTTACAATTTGACCTTTTATGTCATTATACAGTAGTCGGATATCAGAGTGCAGTAAGTTCTTCTTAGTTTGTAATTAAATCACACTTCTTTTGTCACTTTTCTTCTTCTCAGTTTTATATATCCCCATATGTTTTACTAATCATTTACATGTACTATAAGACCACATATAGTTCGCCTTTAGCTTTCTGTAACTGCACTCGTTGACACAGACATTATAGGAAAATGCTGCCGAGCACATTCTCTCTCCTTCCTCTATAGTTTCACATTTGACTCCCTCTGCTCATTTGTTCTTTTCTCTTCCTTTCTCCTACACATCTATCTCTACAGCAGGAGCTGCATTTGCAGATAGCCTGTGTGTTATTTCTAGGCCTCGGATGTGTAGTAGGTTCGCTCTGCACACTGCACGCTCGCGTGGGTTTGTGTTTACCTATGATGAAATCTGCAGGGCTCGCTGCGATTCATGAAGGTCACGGATGCAGCGCATATCAGCCGTCCGTTCTGTGCGATCAACAAGGCATAAATCATTATTATGTAGTAACTAAATCAATCATGACGATCATGTAGATAAGATGGATGGTGGATGTGCTGAGAGAAAGTGATTGCATACTCGTCTTTTTCTCCCTGCAGAAGGAATAGGAAGTGGTGCCCCTGTGAAAAGTAGATAAAGGGAGAATAGCAAGGACGCTGTGTGTGAGATAAGTCCCTCTGTGCACTGACTGTCATGGCAGTTGGTGCAAACCACATACAGTCAATCCGCCATGTTTTGAAATTGTGTACATTGTGTGCTACTGGCTGTTTGTGTTTGCCGCATGCAGCGGTGCGTACAAGCACCTGCAGTAAACTTCCCATCCTTTTGTCACAATTATTTGGAGATGAAAAGTGCTGATTATGGAGTTGTTTCTTCACTCACAGACCTGATAATGCTCCCGGGGGAACTGTTCAAAATTAAATCTGTGTTAAATTAGCTCTGATGGGTGTGGACCTGCATAACGACAGAAAGTAAGAACTAAGGCTGAGTCTTTTTATTGGAAAGTTACCTTTTCTGCTTGAGACAGAGGCTCTCTGTAGCTTTGCCTATTGAAGAGAGAGCGCAGAGTCTTTTGTCGGTTTACTGTATGTATCCTTCGAGGTTACAAAATACCCATTAGACCCAGTCTTCAATAATTGAAAAGACTCAGTTATCCATTTTCTTCCTGCCGGGTTACATTGAATAATCTTCTTCGTCTTCATATTTTATCCTCTCATCATTCGACCCCACAGAAAAAGGTGTAACTGTATTTTTTGCTACTGAAATTAGAGCAATTTCAAGTAACTTGAGCACTAACTGGACATCCCCTGACTTCAGTACAGACCCTTGGGTATCGCATCGTGTTAAGTCACTGAGCCTGTCACTTTTTAACAGATAATTGCGTCTTTCTCCCAACAGAGCAAACTGGTGATGGAGGGCTTCCGCAGCTTAAAGGAGGGTGAGCAGGTGGAGTTCACCTATAAGAAGTCCTCAAAGGGCCTGGAGTCCCTGCGGGTGACCGGACCTGGTGGGGGACCCTGTGCAGGCAGCGAGAGGAAACCCAAAGGGAAGGTCTTACTCCAGAAACGCAAACCAAAGGGAGACCGGTGAGTAGGACCAAACTAAGAAACATTAAAAGGGGGGGGGGGGATTTTCTATGAATATTTTCTGTGTCTGCAGGTACAGTATGTGATATTTCATATGCATGCAGTCTTGGTGTCATCTCACGAAACCTAAACGTATGTGAGCATTGGTAGCTTGCAGTCGGAAATCAGGGCTTCCTATAGTATGAGACATACTGTGTGTTACATGTACATCTCACCGCAGTGAGCTATTTCTGAGTGGGCTGAGATTATAGATTAAATCTATTCAATCTGCCCGAGTACATGCCTGTTGCTATGGTTATTGTGCACCACAATAAGGAATTGAATAGGGCACTTTGCCTGCTATCGCCGCTATCTTAAATCAATTTGCCAGCTTTTACATTAGAGATGGCATTAGCGCAGGGATGGATTGGGTTTATATACTTCTCAATGCGGCAGTAGCTCAATCAATTGAAAAAATAATTGTTTTGTCCTCAGCAAAATCCTGACGCGTGCTCTGCTGAAATCTGTCAGAGGGAGCCATATGGAGCTCCTTGAAAACGCCTGGTGGTTTAAGCAGAGGAGGCTGTGTTGCCTGTCCTTCTTCTGACCGAGGATAACATACAGCGAACCCCACCAGGCAGAGCCGAGTGTGTCTGTGTTTTAGGGAGGCGTCATGTGACCACAAGGCTACGTTTACATTAGAAAGTCCAGCACTCCTCGTGCTGCTTGTTGTTGCCTCGCCAGTTTTTAAGGTGTAAAAAGAAAAGCGTTTGTTAGGAAGGGAGGGAACAGGATCTGGGAGAGAAGGCTCCCAGATTGTTTTACACAGCTGAATAATTCAGTTTATTTGGGATAATTGATCCAGTGTTAGGTCAAGTGTCTCTACCTTCTACTAAGGTGGTAGCAAGGCAGTATTGGATTCAGAGATGGCAGGTAGAAGTCTGTGACATCATCTGTCTCTGTGAGTGCCCTCAGTGTGAGTCCGGGCTTTTCAGCAGTTGTGATGCTCTGACCCCTGCTGGTCGCTCGGGTATGCAGCAACCATTGTGAAGTACATCCTTTACACTAACGCTGTGTCGGTCACAGCTCTCTTAAGGTGTTCAATTATGTGATAAGTGTGTTAAAATATTCAGCTTTTGTGGAAACAACATAAGACATTAATTATGAAAGCAGCATAAATCCAAGGCATCCAAGACAATAACGTTTTCAAAATTGTTTTTACAGAATACAATATTTAATCTTATTAATATTTAACAAAAAAAAAATCTTTAGACATGACACCTTGTTACTTATACTTACTTAACAAGTCTTTGTAAGAAAAATGTTATCGCATTTCTGACACTGCATTGTTTTTTCATGATTAGCCACTGCGTTATCTGAGACATCAAATGACATTGTGAAGTTCATTTAAAGGTTGATTAATGAATGAACAGATTAGTGATGCCATTGGATTTTGATGTATTATTGTTTTGTGGTTATGGCTGTTAATTTATTGAGGCAATTTCTTTACCATATGAATCTAGTTGTAATTCTATGCATCCAGGTTATGAGGGCACTTGCTAAAAGCATCTTAAAACCTGCCTCCAGCTCTTATTTATCATATGCTTCCCATGTGTTTACACAGGTAGTGCTGTTTTCAACAAATTAACTGCAATTAAGAGGCACTGCAAAATCACGTCAGAGACAATGCCTGCAACATGTAAGAAACATGCAACCAGGTCCACTTATGTCTGCCGTTTGATTCAAACTCCCAACTGTTTCTTATTGAATTGGACAAAAGGATGAAAGTTAAATGCTCTCAGGAGATGATCCAGCCCCTGTTCAAAAGCAAAGACAGAAGCAGACATGGCATGATTTTGTTTTTCTCATGAAGCGACAGCAATTTGCTAAGATGCTGGTTCACTGTGTCCATACTCGCTTTGTTAACTGGCAGTCAAACTGGATGCATTTTAAAACCTCGATGGTGAACCATTGGTGACCATCTGCTACTTTCAGCTTTGCCACTGGCATGAGAAACATTTTCAAAACAGTGGACGTGTCGACCGTTCTAGACTTTGTGGCCTGAGGAGTGCAAGGCATTGCAAAAAGAAAAGACACTGAGGCCTGACAAAGTGACTTAGTACATCAAGTACTAAGAGGATAAAATGTCTAATACATCAGAAACTGTCCCTTTATTTTGATGTAGTGCAACAACAGCTGGTGGCACCCTGACAGGCTGAAATCATAGCCCCCTTTTCCTTCACTTATATATATTTTTCTTTACTCTTTCAGCACCCAATTGCTGCTTGTCAAATTCAGTAACAAAGTGTAGCTTGGCATGGCACAGAGTGCTTCTCAGTTTGATTCAGAGCAATATCATGTGTCATACCACCATCTAGTGGTGCATCGCAGTTGGAGCAGGTATTTCAACTCCACAGTGCTGATTAAAAGTTAAGATTTTCAGCTACAACCTGTTGTCAGATTTAAAACTAGAAACGGTGTCTTCTGTTTCATTAAACAGAGGAATAACCTAATGAGGGTTTCTACTTTTTTTTGTTGCTCTTGGATATGTTTGTCATCATCTCATGTGTATGTGTTCTGTCTATCCTCCTTGTCTCCTCCATCCTCTGTAGCTGTTATAACTGTGGAGGTCTGGATCACCATGCCAAGGAGTGTGGCCTGCCCCCCCAGCCAAAGAAATGCCACTACTGCCAGAGTATCACGCACATGGTGGCTCAGTGTCCCCACAAGGCGCTGGCGCCCACCGTAGGCTCTCAGGACCAACATGCGTCTACCTCGGCCTACAGCCCAGGGACCGGGCCCTACCTCTGCCCCCCAGAGGAGGAGGAGCGCACCGGCTCGTCTCCCCTGGAGGGCTCCTCCTCCTCCACCGAGGAGCCCCACACACGCGGCCCCCGGACCCAGAGGTGGAGGAAATCCTGAAAAACAGCCCATAGAGGTGAACCTTTCACCGCTAACCCCTGACCCTCATGTCTCCCTTCAATCAAGGATACCTGAAGCCCCCCCCCCCTCATCTACCTCACACCTGTGAAAAAAAAATGGGAGGTCTTGATTTCTTTACTTTTTTTTCGTTTGTTTTATTTTTTCTAACCAGCTCAGCTATGGCAACGATCAACGGGGAACGGACGCGCATGAATGTGTGTGACTGACTTGCAGTCATCTGGTGCAGCTATGGCAACCACCGCTGGAATGGTGACTGCAGGGAATGACTGTATTTCTTGTTTCAATCAGTGCAGCTCAAGAGTGAAAGAAACAACATGGTATGAATCTTGGTTTGATGATTCCCCCCCCCATTTTTTTCCTCTTGGACCTAAGCGTTGGCCATCTTGAATGCTTTTTTTTCTTACAGATGTTGTCGATTTTAAAGCCACAAATTTATATCCTGTAGGCCTAATCATTCCGAAAATCATGACGCATCCTTTTCGCACACACGGTAGCTGATTTTAAGAAGAATTAGAAGAAGACTTTTAAAGGCTCGAGACCCTCTAAGCGACAATCCCGATTGTTAGCTTGGCTTATAAAGATCTTTAGGGAAACTTAATGGATTCCAGAGGGAATGTGTTTTTTTAAAAGACGGTGGGGCTGCTAAACACGCTCTCTATAACCTTGAAACACTCACTTACATACCTCTCTCTTACACAAAATGGACTGGACCAACTGATTGTCAAAGAGTGTGCGTGTGTGTCTGCGTATGCGCATTCTAGAGCGCATCGACGCCAGGCGCAAGTCGACACTATTAACTTTCAGTTCCCTGCTATTAGAGTTAGACGCGCCATAGATACGACTTCATTAAATACAGCTAGACCATAGTTTAGATTCCAGGTAATGAACTGATCAGACTTCCATTTTGGTTGTTTCGCAATTAATTGAAAATAACATTACAGTTTATAAATCATAGTATAAGTCATTAATATATATGTAAAGTCACAAGATATAATTGAAATTCTATTAACTTTTAAGTAATGCATATGTAAGGAACTAGCTCTGACAGAGGTGAATAGCCCTGTATATTGCATGGGATACTTTGCTGTGAGACAACCTGTAGCTCTCGCCCTATTTAACCGCTTTCATCCATGACAAATCAAACTGTTAGTTCAAATAGTCAGCGGTCACCTCTGACCCAGCACAAAGACTCACCTTTTCACATTATAGGTGTAGTGTCAGAGCGCTACGGCGTCACCGCAGCTGCTCTACTTACTTAATACCTCACCAGTTCTTCTACTCGGAAGTGAATGTCACAGAACGTCAAGCTGTTTGCTCTCCCAGCTGTGTTACAGTTAGATCGTTACAGTTAGTTCCTCTTCCATCTGTGCCTACCAAGTTGTTAGTTAGCACCAGCCAGGTAATGCTCGCTCGTCTTTAGGGCGAGACGCCGCCACTGCTGCTGCTGCTGCTTCAGACTGGCTGAGGAGAGAGAGAGAGAGGGGGAGAGGGAGAGAGGGCTGCTTATGGTATAACTTGAATCCCAAGCATGGCTTTAGTAGCACTTATCTGTGACCTAACAACTCTTTGACCATATTGAATGTGAAAAGAGCTTATCTGAAGTCGACTCCTAGCAAAGTTCACGCCGGGTCGCTTTGGAGTTTGTATCTTAATGTTCTGACAAATCAAATAACTTTGTATGATATCAAACTAGCTCTAAGTAGACAACCAACTTTTCTTGGTATATTTCTATACCAAAGATTTTGGCTTTGTTTGAAGGCATTTAAAGTTACGACTTGCTGAAGTGCTTGCTGCCCTCGCTCTTTCGGAATAAGAGGGACTTATCGCTGAAAACGCAACACTGCAGTCATTTGTTTTTGTGTACAGATTCTTGAATGTGTGCGAGCGTTAAAAATCAAATCTTCAACAATGCAGCATGACAGGAAAAAAAAAAGAAAAACCGTGAATGATCAAACCACAGAGCACAGCCCATGCTCAGATCTTTATGGAAACATCTTTTTGTATGATGTATTTTTATAGTTTTACACACAATTCCTCTCAGGATGATGAACTGTTCTCAGGGAATTAACCAAAAATAGTGTATTTTATTCTTTTGGGAATCATCCACTGACTGACTCAGCAAACTCTGTTAAGCAACAGTGAAGAGACATAATGTAACTGATTCATGTACTGATATTAGCAACTACCTCTTGAGTTATACATAGTTGTGCATTTCTTTTTGGTTTTGTGTATTTTTTTTTTTTGATGAGCTTGTATGATTAACTGTAGGCCGGAGGTGTTGTGTGAGAGGTTCCCTAGTGTTGCCACAGACTCCCTGGTCTTCCTTCCCAAATTTGATGAGTTCATTTTTTTTTTCTTTTACAGCAAAACTCTCACTTGTTTGTTTTTTTTGTTTGTTTTTTTTGTCTACAGCAAAAGCCTACCTCATATGCGCTGTTCCTCCACAAACTCCTTACCTCCTACCAGCCTCCCCTCTACCTCCTCCATGCAGCCGTTTGTGTTTTGAAATCGCCACTTGTCGCACACTAGGGTCACACGGCAAATTTCAACGAATCGGCCCTGAAATGGCTCGTCGGTTGTGACTTCAAATGCATCTTAACAATCAAAGTTCTTTTCATTGAAGGTTTCACTCAAGTCTTCAGAATTGGGCGTGTTCGTCTCACACATCCAGGGTGAAGTTTTCTACTGTCAGTATGCACTCACCTCACATCTGCAGACAGCCAGTTTACCTCAGTTTGTTGGGCTAGCTATAGACATGTTAAATATGAAATATTTTACAATTCCGCGTGAACACATTTTGGGGGGGAAAAAAAATCGACTTGTTTTGAGTTTGTACGTATGTTATCATAACCATTTTTAGAACCGCCTGATATGATGGGTGGAGAAGAATAGGATTGTACTTCGCAACAGGAGTGCCTGTCTCTGTGTGTTGTTTGTCAGACTCTGTTACCAAATAGATATTTTCCTCTTTTTTGGGCTCCATGGTAATGGCGTTTGTCAGCCATTTTTACAGCCTCGGATAATCAGGGGCTGCGTGGTTCGGAGATGATGCCCCGTGTTTGTGCAAACTACATTTGTAGTTCAGAGCGGCATTGTTAACAGTTCACATGAAATGAGTAGATTTTGTACTAATGGTGACATTGCATAGACGTCATTCTAAAAAAGGTTTATTAAGATGAATATTATCAGTATTTGTATTATCAGTAATGTTATCAGTACTTTTTTAAAAACTAACTCGTGAGATCAAAGATTGATTTTTGCATGTGATCACAGTATTACCGTGCACACTCAGCCGAGAGAATCGCTATGCTGCAGCGGGCCTACGTATGGGACTGAATAAGTACAATTGTGTTGTTAATATTTCCCCCACTTGTCTTGAGCTTTGGATCATGCAAACATGAGCCAACAGAAACAAAGAGTCTCATCCATGCAATCGCCAAATATGTTGCAGTGGGTTTTACTCGGTGGTAGGGAACATGCTATCCTCAGATGTAATTTGCTGCCACAGAATACAAGAAATATCTAGAGCGTGGTCACACATTTTTTGGACCCCAATCCAAATGACTGCCTTGTGGCTTCTTCATTAGAACTTCACACCAACCTGAGAGTTGACAGTGGTGCACTTCTGCCCCACAGTGGTGGTAATGGAGAGATGAAATATAAAATAAAGAGGGATACACCTACTCTGTGGTGTTTAAAGGCATTGTAGAGACGATTGTATCACTCACACGACACCATGTTGACAAAGATTGTGATATTTATTGCAAAGCTGGGATAAATCAGATTTAATTTTTAAAATATTCTTTGTTTTAATCTTGTATGTGATAAAATGTATTTGTGCAGGAGTTGTGGAGGTTAAAAGGATAATTCAGGCTTTGTGGTCTTGTAGTTCTTTTGGGTCACAATGGAGAGTCGAAGTGACGACGTCACATCCAGGTTAGCGGTTCCACTAGTTTAACTCAATGCAGTCTCTCATTCAGCATTTCTGTTTTGATCGGTCTTTCTGAAAACATGATTCAGGTTCCTTGGGTTTACATTCCATATTCTAAGACAAGTCTGCATCCACTACATGAGTAAAACGTTTACTTTGTGAACTTTCGAAGCTACAACTTCCATCAAGAGCACCTAGCTGCAGACACAATGGGGCCCTCACAAGAGGCATCTCTGCAGGTGACAGGAAATCACTTGATCTCAATCCTGAGTTTAAACTGTTGAGTACAAACAGTTTGAATCACATTACATTAGCTCGCTTGAAAGGAAAGGATACCTTGAAAGTGCTTGAAACGATACCTTGGGATATCTTGAAAGGATACCTTGAAAGTGCTTGAAAGGATACCTTGGGATACCTTGAAAGGATACCTTGAAAGTGCTTGAAAGGATACCTTGGGATACCTTGAAAGGATACCTTAAAAGTACTTGAAAGTATACCTTGGGTTTATTTCTGCTGTTTGATTAACGCATTAATTAAATCAGTCAGAAATGTTAAGTGTCAGTGTAACCATGCACACCTGGTCCAAAGACTGCTCCAAAACCCAAGAATTACATGGAAATCACATTTAGGTCTATATAACCAAGACAAACACCTGAATTGTCCTTAATAATGTATTGAAAGCCTCTGGAGACTGACAGGATGTACAATGCCATGATCACAGACAAGGAAACCTCAGCAGTTGGTCTCACTGCGCCCTCATGTGGTTGTTTAGAAGATGACTGCAGACGGACTGAAGTTCACATACCTCAACTTCTGCCTTTGTCAGCTGCTCTGTGCTTTGCCTTGACTGGACAAACAATGTATTCTAAGGGATGGTCATTTATGATGTTTGTTTTGTTTTGTTTTTTTAACTGTGCTGTATCATGTCGGATCCATATTGTGTTTATGTACATGAAATCATACTGGAACGTTGGAGCTCAAAGGGACCTATAAATCCAACCAAGGCAGTTAAACAGTGCAGATACCTCCTTGAATTGACTAACCTCACATTTCTCATGTTTGTTTATGTTTTTACTCTCTACATTGTGGCCAGAGAGAGTCTTATGTGCTCTCTTCCTTTGGAGTATGTCTAGAGCCAAGCACTGAATGCTTTTGAATGGAGGAAAAAAATGTTCTTCTATGTGCATATCACTCATATTAGCATAATATAAGTGTACTGCCTTTTTAAAAATGTTATTTCTCTGAATCTTGGATTGGATTTTTAAATATGTCTGAAATGTTTTTTTTTGATTGGAAAATAAACATATTGTATTGGCATTAAAGTATGTATAATTTCCTACCAGACACTGAAGTGGTTTAATGCTTGTTTGGATATTCAGTTCTATGTCATTCAGATTGTAAAATTCACCCTCATACACATGTGCACACACACACTTGTTTTACTTGATTTGTTTAGCTTCTAAAGGTAGGCAGGCCTATGTTTCACAATTAAAGGAGAAATATTTTACACCTCAAAATCTCTTTACTGAGCATGGGAATTAGTGGTCATACTGTGAAAATAGTTAAAATAGAGGTTTTGAATGATGATCTGAGCTTGGAGACTACACCTTTAGCTTGCATTACTAACAAGTTTAAAAGACACAGGCATTTACCAGTAAGGGAGGGTCTAATGAAAGATGCTGTTGACCAACAAATCAAGACATTTATCTGCCTGTGGAAAAAATAGTGACTATATCACAGTTCCAAAAGCAGCTCAACCAGTGGGCCATAATTTGTAGAATATCACATTTTCAAAGCAAAATACAACATTTGGGTATAATGTCATTGCTTGAAGTGTTTGTCATATTTCTCTATTAAAGGTTCTTATTAGCTTCAATACATGTGGTGGCTTTCTTCATGGAGTCTACACTAAAACCACAGACCTAAATAACAAACACAATTGACTGGTTCCATGACATAAAATTAATTTACAACAAGTTTGATATAAATCACATGGGCCATTTATAATTCAAAATGTTTAACATTCACTGGCTCCAGCTTCTTGGATGTGAGTAAAGAAAATAATATAAAGATGACTCCTTGAGCTGTGGGAAAATATGAGGACTCTTTCACTGTTTTATATTTTATAAATTGCAATAATTTGCAATACAAATAATTGTTAGATTCAGCCCTTAGAAAATACAATTTGTCTAAAGAGTTCTGAAGAGAGCTGATGAAAGGATACCTTGAAAGTACTTGAAAGGATACCTTGGGATACCTTGAAAGTGCCTGAAAGGATACCTTGGGATACCTTGAAAGTGCTTGAAAGGATACCTTGAAAGTGCTTGAAGGAATACCTTGGGATACCTTGAAAGGATACCTTGAAAGTGCTTGAAAGGATACCTTGGGATACCTTGAAAGGATACCTTGAAAGTGCTTGAAAGGATACCTTGGGATACCTTGAGAGGATACCTTGAAAGTCCTTGGGATACCTTGGGCTACCTTGAAAGTGCTTGAAAGGATACCTTGGGATACCTTGAAAGTCCTTGAGATAACTTGAAAGGATACCTTGGGTTACCTTGAAAGGATACCTTGAAAGTGCTTGAAAAGATACCTTGGGATACCTTGAAAGTCCTTGAGATACCTTGAAAGGATACCTTGAAAGTACTTGAAAGGATACCTTGGGATACCTTGAAAGTCCTTGGGATACCTTGAAAGGATACCTTGAAAGTACTTGAAAGGATACCTTGGGATACCTTGAAAGTCCTTGAGATACCTTGAAAAGATACCTTGAAAGTACTTGAAAGGATACCTTGGGATACCTTGAAAGGATACTTGAAAAGTACTTGAAAGGATACCTTGGGTTTATTTCTGCTGTTTGATTAACTGATTAATTAAATCAGTCTCAGTTCATTCGATTCCTGGCCTCTTTGTAATTTTTTGACCTTGAAAACAGTCACTTCCTTATGGATCTTCAGTTCTTTGACAGTGAGATGCATCAATCACGGTACCTACATGTCACTGAAAATCAAAGTAAGTGATGACAGAGTTCAAAGTGAAGGCGTTCCCTTTATTCTCCACTAGGGGGCACCCTAGTGTTGCTGTATCGTTGGTCTCCCTCAGGCCTGTGAAGGATACAGCCAAAGCAGATTAATCACCTCAACACATCTGACTCACCAAAGACGCTGGTGTTTCTTCACAGCCCTCTCTCTATTCTCCTGCTCCTCTTTAATGGCCCCGCACCTTGCTTTTTATAACCACCTGCCTCTCTCGCTGCCTCTCTGATAAGCACATATGGGCTTAAGGGGGGGTCCATTAAATGCACGCTCTTTGTTTACAGTTTCCCTTTGTTACCCACCATCATTTTCCTATATAGCTCCCCCTTTCTTTCTTATATGATCTCTGGAGATGGCTCTGTCAAGGTCAGCTATTTTTATGGCATGTGATATTGGAGGTATTGTGATAAGAAGAAGACAGGGGAGAAAGGACAGAGAGAACTAAAGTATAAATACTGCCGGGGCCCTTGCTGTATAGAGTATTGTGTGTTTTCAGGATGTCAGAGTCACTCCGCAGGCCGAACAGAGGAGAAGAGTACATATCTTCACCGTCTTTCTCTCTATCGTCCTGTTCCTCCCACACTGCATGCTGACCTTTGTAGTACAGCCTCCAGGCTGTATGCTTTAACCTTTCCAGTGAGATAGAGGGGGTCCTTGCACTGGGAATACAAGATAAATCACAACTGCTGTCTGTTAATGCAACAGACGACACCACATACGGGCATGCAGGCACGGTTGAAACCTTTGTCTTTTCTCACAAAACCCTCCTCATCCCCAAAAACACACGCGCACAAACGCACGCAGATGGCAATGCCTCCATAAAAATGTTCACAGCATCAGCGCACAGGGCTATTATATCTACAAGTGCACCCTGAATTATTCATCCTTCATTAAAATGCACTATGAGTAATGATAGCCAGGAGTGTGTTTTTGGGTATTCTTTTTTGTTTTATTTGAGTAAAACACAGGGGTCATTAGGAGTCATTTCTGGTCAATTTTGTATGATAAACCATGCTCCAGAGAAAGACAAAAAAAAAAAATCCCATTTACTTTCTGTGCATTGGGAATTCATGTTGAATGAGATCAAAGGGGACAGACAAAGAGATGAATCGACATCTTCTCGTCTCCATTTGGCTCCCTGTGAGAGGAGGAAAATTACTTTAAAGCTGCTGCCTTGATGAAAGAAAAAGGCGTTATGCCTGATGTATTCCTCCAGAGGTGGAATCAACAGTATGAATGACTCAAAGGCACAGGGGGTGGGGGGTTGGGGCATTTGTTTGAGAAAACCTAATGGGGGATTTTGGTGAGGAACAAGAGTGCAATTTGACAGCAGTGAACAAAACAGCGATTCTCCTGTCAGGAGATGTGACTGGTTCAACACTCAACACTGTTATTTCCGGTGTGTGCATAAAAAAGACGCAGCAGATGTCATCAGACAGTGAGCTCATTTGCAGTATCAATCTGGGGATTTTATCAGACTGAGCACCATCAAGATGCCTATCTCAACATGTAATTTGGTGTCATATTCAGCCACATCCTTGTTTTTCTCAGGACAAGTGCAGGAATGGGTAATGAAAATGAAATCGCCTCCAAGAGTCCCATTAGATTCTCTTCCCCTACTCTAACAGACAACCAGCCCTGTCATTTTTCTGACAGAGCTGTCAAAGCATCGAGTCCACCATCCTAGTTACATGTAAAGCAAATAGAAATGAAAACATTGTCAGTGAAAAGACTCATGGGGTAACGGAGACGCCAGGAGCAGGGTGAATCACTTCGCAAGCTGTGCTCCTCCATTCTGCAGCTGCCACCCACCACAACACATCTGCCACTGGGAAAAAAAAAACACTCCGATAGAAAAACCACATCCAAACAAATTGCTACATGACACAAAAGATCACTTCTTCAAATTGAAATTCATTTGCAGTCGAAACGGGGTTTGCTCCCCTGGGCACACATAGAAACCAGCATACAGGTGGCAAATGGTCGCGACTGTGCAGCAAAACACACACTAAAACTACACGCAGTTCCAGTAAGACCATTACATTTCTTCATGTGGGGCCAGTGGTTTTTCCATTGCGCCCCCCCCGGTGCTATCTATGGGCAGACACATGCCACTGCTTGGCAAGATCCTAATGCGTAGCAAATCATCACTTTTCAACCAACAACGCCGGGCCGGCTCAGCCAGTTACTGCAATTCCCCTTTTATTGCATTTCCCCAGGATTTAGCATTACACATGCTGAACTGCACAGAAAGGAGTCACAGCTCATTTCTAGACATGAAATGGCTACAGAAGGGGAATCACCTACCGCAGGCTGAATATTGCACCAACAACTGCTACTAGCTTTGTTGATGTGAGCCACACGGTAACAAGTGATTCAATTATTTACACAGACCGTGCCAGGAATCAGCGATTTGCTACAAAAAGCAACAAGTGCTTTTGTAGTCAGCTTTCAAGTCATTTGCTTTTACGTGAAGTACAAGGAAATAAGGACGTTTGCAAGGGACAAATTATGTGTAATTTTAATTTTATGTTGTTGTCATATTACACAAGATGTAAATAAATTCCTTTACCTGTTAAAAGCTTTAGTCAGTTTTCACACAATTTGCTCAAATTGATCAGAGTTCAAATGAAACCGATTGTACATTTTTAGATGAGTGATTATTACAGGGGATGCAGTGATTTGCATGTTCATACTTGGTTTAATACACCAAGGGATATTATGGGAATAAATACCACAGTATAAACTGTATGGCAAAATCTCTGATGGCAGACATTTCATAATATCGGCTACTGCATATCGTTATATCACCTCTACTGTACAGTATGTAATTACTTTATAAGTACATGGATTCCTACTTGTTTAAAAGAAAAAAAAAGAAAAAGGGTCTTACATGATTCATAATCTGAGATCCTGAATTATTAAACCACTGGGAAATGAGCAGAGGAATACATTTCCTCCATCACAAAACCTTCCATGGCAGGTGCTATTAGCCTATAATATCTGTATGACAAACCAAAGTCACATTCAGAAGGCAATTTTCTGTCTACAACGCAACCTTGGCCATTAATTGCCTAATGAACAAGATGTTATCCAAGGATACCTTTCCAATGACCACTTAGGAAAAGGAGGAAGAGGACGTAATATGATAGAAATAAGTGTGACAGACTAAACGGTCCCTGCTGAACGCACTGACGCATATTCTGACCTTCCCTGTCAATCCGGAGGGCAGACAGGGTATCCATTTGTGTTGTGGCGGCGCAGCTCGGGCTGCAGAAATAGTTTTCATCATTACTCCCAGAAAACCTTGTCAGAAACTCAGAGCTGTCTGACCGCCCGCCGCAGCCTGTGGGAGGGAAAATAACAATAAACAATGAAAAATCAGAGAGTCAGAAGGCGTGGAACATTCTCGAGCCCTTTTTGTCAGGCTGTGCAGTCTCCCGTGTATCGTTGTTTATTCTGTATTACGGTCGTCTGGATTTCTGTGATCTCAGAGGGGTATTTTAGAAACTCCGTGGTCAGAGAAAGTGATACGCAGCCCGGCACACAGCCAGGCGCATAGACGGACCAGTGAGCCAGTCAGAAAGAATAGCTGCTCAACATGCTTACAATCCTGATTTGATTAACAATTTAGCAATTACCTAATGCATTCCTTTGGATAATACAAATCAAGCCTTTGGGCACTTAATCAATTACAAGAGTCTGACATTTCAGAATATGGCAAGGCATAATGCTCATGATTATGCTTGATGGCATCAGTTGATGCACTCCAAAACGAGTTACCAATACACATCCTGTCTTCTGTTCAATTGTTACCAAAAGGATATGAAACAGATGCATGAATAATATAAAGCAAAACTTCAATTATGACATTTTTAATGACATTATTTGAAAAACCTTGCATCAATGTCAAATTCCATGAGCTCACGTTTGTTGTTCAACGGGACAGCCAAGCCTTTGGAGTCGTTTCTAGTAAATGTTTAAATCACTTCAGCTCGCACCGCTAGATTTAGCTGTGTGGAAAATGACAAGCAACACTGGTAGAATGCCAATGAGTTTCAGGATTATGTCTTCCCTGTCAATTTTCGAAGCTCGTATATGTGTTTGTTTAAAAAAAAAAAAAAGTCATCAACTATATCCATTCATGTACAGCAGAGATGTCATCACCAACGTTTGCCTTGTGTGGCTGTTTTTTTTTTTTTTGTCTCTGGAACCCCTGGACTTACAGGTCGATTGATTAGTGTAGGAAAACAGGGGCAGTGAAGAAATAACCTACCAAGTATGCTTGTCATTTCACAACATGGAACAAAGTCACCAGACAAGAAGCGTCGTGGGGCCAAACGTGATGGTGTTACTTTGTGAAGAGAACACATCTGGAGATGAGATCAATGATCTGCTCCGTCCACCTGAGGCAACACGATTGGAGCGGCACCTGGCATATAAGCCAAGGTGAGACATTTACTATGGTGACACACACCAAGTGCCTCAAAGCTGCTGATTATTCCCACATGAGACTTACTGCAGCCGTACTATTACATACATTCACGAGTCGCCCATCGTCGAGCTTCAAAATGAATTCCTGACCTAGGAAGCAGTAGCCGAGAAAACAATCTCACTGCTTGGTAGCTGTTCTGGAGCTTTCTGTCATAGCAGCAGACAGGTTTGCCCAGTTGGAATGGCACGATGTTAGATTTTTCATGAGCACTTTAAGGAGTTCTCATCCGCATTGTCTTAATAGTTAACATGGAGAAGTTGACACAGCAGCCGAGCAGATTCATTTTGCTGATGAAGCTCATGCGGTATGATTGAAAACTCCAGAACAGCCACTAAATGGACCTTGTGTTGAGATTGTTTTCTTCACAGCCTATTATCAATTTTCACTGCCTGTCCACAATGAAGGATCTAAATTCTTTTTTGTCTATTACTGAGTTCTCAAAGTCTTATTTTTCTAAAACAGAATCTGTCAATGCAGTGGGATTATTTCAACCTTTCTTTTTCTCTGACCAAGTTTCTAGAATCGAGTGACGTTTATCTTCTTCCAAAGCAGCAATTAGAACTTGATACTAGTCATAGATGATCAAACTAATTTATTTTGCAGTCTACTGAGGCGAAAATGTAGTCTGGTAACAACATTGTAGCCTGGTAACTACAGTTATGTTCATCTTTAACAGGAGCAGCATTTGCATGTTGTTCTATGTCTTTCATGGTGACTCATCATAGCTACAGATAGTTAACCACACTCGTTGTCAGTAGCACTTTGCTGACAGAAGCACCGTTCCAATTTCTAGAATGAGTCACCGCATTTCCCACTTTGAGCACCACTTAGTTTACAGTTTCATTGTTCTTAGCCACCACAAACCACCACATTGTCCCCAGACAGTATGTACAGCTGGCCCCACGATACTGACAGACAAAAGACTGAATCTCTGATTGATGAGAGAAATGAACCCTACACAGCAGAGTTTGAAGCCCCATAGGAAACAGTTGTCAGAGTTTGAGGGCTGAGTTGGTATCTGCTACATATTATGTCCACAGAAGGGGGCTACCATGATACAAAGTACTACAAAACCTCTTGTTCTTGTACAAAAACAAAAACATTTTTGTAGAAATCCTGCATTTTAAACAACAACTGATACAGAGTGAAAACCGTCGCCGCGTGTAAGGGCTGGACATGAATGAGGACTTTGACAGTATACATTGCTTGTAGAGGCTTTGAACAGAATATGCATGGTAGAAAGTTCTTTACAATGGCAGAACTTTGGCACGAGAAAGGCAATACAGAAGAAAACGATGAGCATTTGACAAGGTCAGCATAGATGATTCCAAACTAAATATCACTTCTATACATCAGTTCATAATAACCGATTTGGCACACACTACCGTTCCCTTTGTTGGTGTGAGATTAGTGCTTGTTCAAATCATGTGAAAGAAACTCAAGTCACTGAAGGGAGGGGCCGATGGGGTCACACACACATGGAGATAAGACAAAAGGGCATTGACATCAACAGAAAAACTACATCTGGTGTTACTGTCACAATAGAGTTGTCTCTTCTGCACAAGCGTGTCAGATGAGAGTGTGTGTGTGTGTGTGTGTGTGCACATATACGTGTTATTTGTATGTGTTAGTGTGTGTTTGAGTCCACTTCTAGTGTGGACCAGACTCATGTTTTGTCCCAAACCTGCTTGGATCCTCTTTCAATTTACACAGGGGGGGGGGGGGGGGGGGGGGGGGGGGGGGGGGGGGGGGGGGGGGGGGGGGGGGGGGGCGGGGGGGGGGG